>NW_019059662.1:362823-421555 GCF_000696155.1 Zootermopsis nevadensis | reverse complement strand
ATTTTCGGGCAAATTTCCAAACACTTCCTTCGTACAAACAGCCCCGACCTTACTTCTCTATCTCCTCATCATTTCCATTTAAATTACAATCGGGACGCTCTGTCAATCACTGAGAGAGCAGCGTAAGTTGTTGCCTCGGACGACTGATAGATGGAAATAGTAGTCTACAGGTCTCGGTGTATTAGTCAGTACTGATCGTCACGTACGCAATTATGTTGGTGGATTAGCTACATACGCAAGTTGTAAAAGTTTAGTTTCCTTTGTTTATAATGTGTACAGTGTATCCATGACGTGGTGTACACATGTTTTAATGATTACCACGATGATTCGATTTTTTTTATTTTAAAGCGCTAACTGAACAGCTGTAGGAACCAATTACTGAGTCAGCACAGGAAGATGAAGTACATTCAAAGAACAGGGAACAATAAGTAATTAAAAAAACCTTAAAATAAACACAGACTGTGTAATTAATCGAAACACTTTCACGTATTGTGAAAATGCCGTCAAAGGAGACAATGTTGACAAGATGATTGGAGAAGGTGTACTGCAGACGAGCGAAAGACTGCCATTATAGCCTGTTTCAAGATAATGACCTGACATTTTTCGGAATAAGTAAGGGAGATACAAGATTTAATGACATGAGGAAGAAACGAGTTCCAGTTGTCTCGCTACAACATTTAAACTGGCAATAAAAAGAGTATATGAACCAATGAGGTACGTAAAATCGAAAATATGCACTTGGAAAATACGTGCACTCCAAACATAATGTTTATATAGGCCTTGGAATGAAATATGACCGCCTATGAACTGTTAATTAAAAAAAAAACTAGAGCCTGTATTGAAGCAAGTACGCAAAACTGAGTCACTGACACTAGATCCAGAACTCCCGGTCGACCTGAAGTGAAAGCGTTGGGCGTGTAATTTGTCACGTCATTTGCATGGCTTTCTCTTGGTCTGTGTATGGCTTATTATCGTTTTATGATTTGCGAACGAGTATTTTATTTTAGTTAATGAAGTTAATTGTTGCTTAATTTCTAGATATACGTCGATAAATTTAAATAAAAACGGGTGTGAGGTTGGCCAGTAAAACCGCAGTGTCTGCAGTAGTCTCGAATAGCGTAAATTTCATTTACACAATTGTGTTAGAGTCAAGCGTCTATTCGATGAGCCAGTGCGGACACGTTATCTCTAATGCTTAATTACGGATCATAAATTGTCTGCTTATCATCTTCGTTATCAGAGTTTCGCTTATAGGCCTTCTTGCTTTGTAAATGGTAGGAGAGTGACTTCCTTAATTTTATAAGAAAGCGTTTGAATTGTGCTGCTCCTGGAAATATTCATATATTCGAGAGAGTGCACGATTTCCATACCTTGTTTAAATTCGTATCGGCCTGCTTTGGTAAACCCTCGCGTACTTTAATAATTGTGTTGGGCAGAATTGAACATTTCAGCGCTCTCAGAAAGAACCTACATTCTGCAGCCATTTAATCTCCAACGCAGTGAACTGCCAGCGGTGGTTGAGGTTGTAAGGGGACATGTTGGTTTCATATTACTAGCCACGCGGTTGGTTTTATTGTGTTCATGCACAAAAGACTATATTTTAAAAGGGGCTTGTTAATTAACTAAAACAGCTGATACTTTATATGGGTTCTATGTGTTGTGTTGAAATGAAAAGTCGAGGTTATTGCCTATAGAGGCTGGAAACCAATGAAAGGTAATAACGAGCAAAGTTAGTAAGAATTCTTTGTTATTAATATTCTGAAGCCTGTATTTCTGAGAAACTATGATTTCTTGTTGTTGTAGTCTTAAAGAAACAGGGCTTGAGGTACCACGATACTTGTGGAGTAAAAGAATCACAGTACGTACTTCTTTATTCTAGGCTTTCGGCCCATTTTTAGCGCAGCGAATTAAAATTGTTAAACAAGAGGAAAAAATCATGAAGTGGTTCTCCAAGACCCTCGGAAATTTTCAAATTATTAAGGACAAGAAATTTGGAAACAATCAGTTTACATTATGAGGTTTCGGGAGCAGACAGGGTCTGTCAAAGAAAGAAGAAATTTATTGTAGTATCTAAGTGATATTGCAGGTAATTTAATTTTGTTTATAGGAAGGGGGAAAAGTTTGGGAACTACTGGTTTACATTTGTAATAAAAGAACGTTTGCTGCAGTAACTGAAGAAACATCTCTGTCAAGCCAAGTTATATAATTTGTAATTTTTTAGAAGGTAATATTATATAATTATGATTTTATTCCGATTTCTGTACTTTGTATGCGAATTTTATTCTTTTTCTGTAGGAAGAAAACCAGTCTGTTTAGAACGGCCCGTTTATTACGCTAGCTTCCTTTCACCTAACCCACGTGTTTTGACTTCATTTTCCCTTTTAGCGAGATACACAAACTGTGTACTGTATTCCCCCTCATTCCGTTAACAGTTTTCTCCGCCTTAGTGTAAGAGTTGGCCCACTTACGTAATTCCGGGAGAATGAAAGCTAAAATGCCGTGTCCTTTCTCTTCTATTCCAGCAGATCACAAATATTTCGGAGATACTGAAGGAGAGACACTCTGCGGTTACAATTCTTATTTGATATTCCATGGGGATGGGGAGTTCTCGGAAATTCGCGAGGGGCACTTCGCTGATAACCGCGGGTAGGAAACTTTTGTCAGAAAATTTTTGCCCTATGGGATAATATTTATGACCGTACGTGTTTACTACTTTAGATTATTCTGTCATTCTTGTCGGATACTTTACTAGTATTTGGTAGGCTAAATAATTTTATTGAATTAGTCACAGTCTTGTACGACTTGCGTTTTCAACGAGTAAACTCATATCGAGTTTCGCTGTTAATGCAATTTAAACTCTATGTGTGCATGAATTTGTCATATGAAGCGTGAAAAAATCAAAAGCCAGTTTCATTTACCGACAAGCATTTGTCTGTATACGGTATTATGCCTAGTCACCTACCCTATCCCTACTTTATTATTATACTTCTCCGAATCCACGTGACTGTGTCAGTAACCTGCAAGGAGGCTATTACATCAACGTTGTATCAACAACTTGACCATTTCAGCAAGACTTCTTTTGTAATTTAATAGAATCTGTGGCGAAACAGAATGAAAAACAACTATGCAGTTTCTGTATCCACTGGAAACCCTTTCATCTCCAAGGTATATCTTATTTTAAACCAAGAAACCCGTACATACGCAGTTTACACTTGTGACGTTAATTATTCTATACCCACTGAACTGCGGTTACCATGGAAACGCAGAATTATGTTTTTTTGTGAAGATATTTTTCTGCTGTGTTGGTAGAACATGGAAACGCAGTAACCGAAGCAAAGACTGCATTTAGCGGCAAGGATGTGTCGCACTGACGGGCACACCTGTCGAATTCCTCGCTGTAGACCAGCTTATTCTTAGGCACAGAATTCTTTGATTACTGTGTATTCCTCAAGCATTCTTTCCTTGCACAGAATCAAGACGAATTTGATAATTAAAAGTGTTACATAAAGTTAAACTTGTATTAGAATCTTAGAACAAGCAAAAAAGGACTACCTGATGTCTTCTGCTTTGTAGCGCCGTGTAGTCTAAAAGATGCTTACCGACGTTTCGAGGCAGTAAGTACCTCCGAAACGTCGGTGAACTTCTACCAGACTACACGGCGCAATAATCCAGACGACAGCCATTTTAAAACTCGCTGCCGGGAGAACATAAAATCCTTCTTAAGCTTGTATTGTTTAGATTCGTGTTTATAGTGTTTGGTTATGTGAATTGTGGTTAGTGTACCTACTTAGCATGGAATTATAAAAAAAACATGTACCCGTTGTAGATTACGAAATAGTAAACGGTGTTTTGTGTTATGTTTCCAAGTATTCTGTGAATGTTGATAACATTTGTGTACGAGAAATGGATTTATCATCATGTTTATCATCATGGAATGTGAATTAGTTTACAAAGATTTCAAGAACTTTCTTTATAATGGAAAATAAGACAATGTTCCTATAGACTACATCATCCAGGTGCTGTAATCTAAAACTAATAAACTAACAAAATTAACCGCTGGATATGTGATTATCACTACGGTAATACCCTTACTATTAATACATTACATACGTTTTATATGCATATACATCACTGCTTTAAGTCAAATCTCTGTGAGCACATCTTCTGGCCGGTATTTGAGTAAGCTTCCGGGATATGTCTCCTGTTAATATAAAGCTTGTTCACCAGTAATATGACATTTTCGATTGCAGTGTAGCATAATTTAAACGGGACTCGTCACTTTGGCAATATTACGGGGAAATGCCTTCGCTAGAAAATGCTATAAATATCTTCAAACTCCACCAGGAAGCATTCTTTGTCTTCATGTTAACAATATGTATCTGTTCTCGTAGCTGTAGATAAGTTTTCCTCTCTTCACCGAGAGCATTATTTGTTGATTGGTCTATAGCACTCAGATTAATTGGATAAATGTGTCTTAAAAAAAGAGTTTTCATTTCCACCCTTGTTCCTTGTTCACGCATAAATCTCCGGACACAAATGTGACTAATATTTCATCCTGAGGACAATTTAACAGAATTCGAAGTCTGTATCCTGAGACATTTAAGATTAGATCTACGACAGGTGGTCTTTTTTGGTTTTTGTAAGTTTGTTGGATAGTCAAACCTTCAAAAGATTTTTCTGCATCACAAATCTAGTACGTGAGAAATCGTTGTATTGCGCTTGCGTGTTTTGCTGATATCGCAATGGGTGAGTCGAGTGTTTGGGGTGGGGGCGAGTTGTGCGTGCGATGTTTTGCAGTTACCCCAGGCAGATGGCAGTGCTGTATAGTCTGCTGCTACATACGTGCTCCGTGCTCTGCTGTGAACAGTAGCAGAGTTTAGAATTCCTGATCGATATGCCGGCTGACTGAGGGACCAGAGAGCAATGGGAACGAAGCGTGCGGGAATGAGGAAGGAAGTAACACGTCTGGCGTAGCGTGGTCTGTATGTGTGTGCACAGCGGTGACAAACATCGGACTCGTTTGTCGTCACACCAGACCAATGGGGCTTCATCAGACGCTTGCAGGCCTAATGGTGCGATCTGTGTTGCAAAGAGTTATGCACAGCGTGAATATATTTTGACCAGTGCACCACTTTCTATAGTAATTTTGCTGTGTGTGCAGTGACGCTTATCGGCAGATATATTTTGCCTGTGTGGAAGAGAAGTAGACCTGGTTCGCGAGACACGTCACGTGAATGTTGTGTTGCAAGGGTTGAAAAAACCGGAGCAGTGACTTTTTCGCTCTCTGCCCCCCCAGTTTGATACCACTTGCTATAAGAAGGGAGAGGGGATATGTATCCTACACTAGCGCTGTCTTGTGGGACACCGGGAAGTTTCCCCGCTCAGTAATGGCGGTCGCCGTATCCGATCGACGTGCAGTTTAATGCTTTGTACTTGCTGTTTGTATTGATGTGACAATATTGAATTCGTTGCAGGTGGATAAATTACAGAATGTTGGTGACTATGGAACACGGTAGAATAGTATGATGGTAGTGTATCAGTGTTTAACCTGTGTGAGATGCCCGTTTTGTTTCAAACGACACCAGCGACGGTAACGACGTCGGTGGATATATAATAGTACTATAATACAAATATGTCGACAGTCGGCGCCTTTTAACTAGCATGGCGCTAGTATCACGGGGCCCTGGACCCCCTGTCTGGGCCCCATTGGGAATCAACCTTCTCTTACTACTCCTCGTGGTGGGAACAGTTACCTCGGAAAAGAACAAATACTGTAAGTACTGAGAAAAACCTTGTTTGATTAGCTGTAGAATGTTGTGAAACGAGTTTGTCGGTCTTATGTGTGTAATTAATTTGTATATATGTGCTGAATTTTAAGGATCTGCTTATGTATCCAATATTTTTACCTTTACCTTACAACGCGCCACAAATGAATAAGGGGGGCGTGGTTATCCTGTGTACTCTGACCACCGCTCGAATTGGAGATGTGTGCTTAGCGACGCACTTCGCAAAACTCATTCCTGTTGATAGCTCCACCGAGCGTCGCAGCCGAGTTAGCACTCCTGCTTCGTGTTTTTGAGGTCCCGGGTTCAAATTTTCTACCCGGAGACCGTCTATCCGGGTGTTTTTGTGATAGTACCTACAATTAGGCCACGATCACTTTTTACCTATTTTTTCCATTTAATAATCCCCTGATCCGACGCGATGAAGTCTGAGCTACTGACAGCACCGCTAAATAAACCATAACCCATATAAGTAAGTAAATAAATAAAGCGTTGAGGGCGCCACGAAGTTGAATTGGGCTGGAGATTGGTTGTAGAATGTCGGGTTATCATTCCTGGAGAGAAATGAGAGGAATAATGTTTCCTGTAAGTAAAATGTTTGGTCGAGGACCTTATCCCCTGAGAGTTTACTCCCAACGGACGATCCTGTATACCCAGTAACAAGAATGCCATCATGTTGATTTATTTTATGTGACGAAACTATGATACATGTTACGTCGATTATTATGATCTGCATTTTTAACTATCATCGATTCATATTGATTGTGATATTCTGTGAAATGACATGTTCGGGATGTTAGGATGTTTATGTTGTGAACATAAATCTTATAAAATGTTTCATACTAGGAAGACTACAGAAAATCTGGAAAGATTGGAATTGAACGGGACATATAATTTTCTTGTCTTGCTAATGATTGTTTTTCAGAATCATGAATAATATAAACATTTTGAATAGGCGTTTAGCTGTTGTTATTCTTTTCAAATTTTAATGGCGTTTCTGTTGTCCTCTGTTGGCATCAGAAAACGCAAATGAATTTATTTTCTTTATGCAGTTTAGACCATTACAAGATCCATATGAATTTCGCCGAAAAAAGTATAAACATATGAAAACGTCTTTTATTCGTAGTTTCTGACCACGCTTTGTGCTACGTAGTAGTATATTTCCAAAATGTATAATTAAGTACAGTAACTACATGGGACCAAATTATTGTGAAGCTGATCGTTGATAAGCTTATCAGGTTCACCAGGGCTGACCACACTGGACAATAAGGCAGTTGATTCCACAGAACATCCTTAGATCCTTTTTCTGTCAGATACATTATCGTCTCATCTACGCCAAGATTTTCCAAAATGGGCGGGGGTTCGGACGCAATCTTTTATAGCCTGTATTTCCGTCTCACGCATGCGCGATACATATAGTCTTACTGTCCACATTATCCTCTGTTATTTGATAAAGTGCTTGAATCCAGGGTAATTTAATAATTCAAGCGATAATACAAACAATGAAATGGAAACATTATTAAGGTCCTATGTTTAAAATTAAATGCATGTCCGTGTAATCAAACGAAATGCAGGCCTGCTATTATTTCACGATAAATACCCTGCAACAGCAGTGAATAATCTTTCAGCATGTTCACTGTAAATTGCTCAAAGCCGTTTACAGGTCTCTGGCCAAACTAGACCCGTAACGATAACATTTATATCCCAGTGAATAAATGTTTAGGTTATGTTTTCAGGTAACAAACCTGTTTAATATCTATACAACGAAAATACGGATAACAACATAAACATATTTTATTTTGATGAATGAAAGAATTCCACTGAGGTCTTGTTTGCTGTCCAGATCAGTGACATTTTATTTTAAATAAACTTTTGTTTCGTGTTAAATGAAACAAAGGTCATGGGGAGTAAAACTTCACGTATTCTTGATTTCGGTGTCAAATGCGAGAAGGATGTCAGTTTCAAGATCCATGCCTGCATCTCTCGTTACCCATTAGACTGTGTGGACCACGGTGCGGTTTTGGATTTTGTGTGGAAATGAGAGTAATTCCATTTCTGATATTGGAAGTTGATATTAGACCGTCTAGCGTGCTCAGAGGTAGCCACTGATCTTCCTCGGTAGTTAAGAATTGAACTGCGTGGGGCAAAGCCCTTTTTAAGAAGTTGACAGTCACTCAGCTAGTCAAATGCCGCGTATTTTATGGAATACGAAGATTCATTACCGTGTTCAGTAGAGACCGCAGTTGTACCTTGTCGTGAGCTAGACGAATCCAGCCTACATGCTACAAAGATACATTTTAATATTATGCGAACTACGCCTAGATCTTCTAACTGGTATTTTCATATTTTCCGACCAACGCTTTTAATATAGTTCTAATCTTTCCCATTCGTGCCACATTCTTCGTATTTCTTGTTTACCTTTATTTGGTCGCGCTAAAAATTGACGAAGAGTATAAACTACGAAGCTCTTGTCCTTAAAACAGCCTTCCAACGCTCCGAGTGACAACATGATTGGTGAGCTATGACGCAAATTGTTCCATGCGTGTTTCTAAACAGAATTAAGAAAGTAAATCGAATAGAATGAAATCAAAGTAGTTTTCTTGTGGCCTGCGCCAAATGTGAGGTACGGAGGAGAAGCAGAAGCCTGTTTTCCCAAATCAAATAAGGCAGCCACCTGATGCTCTGCCCCACCAGGGAGCAGGTGGGCTTGTAGAGATACCAGCTACACGCATGCGAATCGTTGAAATTATAAGCTCTTTAAGTAAATATTTTAAAATATTTCACTACGATCCATTTATCTTCGCTCAAGTAACTACGGATTTTCTGACGTATCTGCTACCACTCTTTCGTGTTGGACAGGCTCAGTAAGACCTCGAGGGTCAATATCCGAATATCTTGAATTATTTTGTTTTTTTATCTCTGTTCCTGAGACTGGATTTATCCTGAGCAAATGAATCGATTTCACGTTCATATACATTATTTCTTTGACATAAATTTTAATATTATTCTCCCTGTGTTTTTCATTTGGTCTCTTCCTTAAAGTGTTTCCGACAAACATTCTGCGCACGTAATTTCTCCCGCGCGTGCTACAAGCCAATACCACCTCATCCTCCTTCGCTTGTTTACGTTAATATGTGGTAAAGCGCATACATCAGGAGGCTTTTCGTTATGCAGCAAACGATGCACGTGCATGTACGTTTGAACGCACGCACATGCGTAGTATGCATTTATGCCTGCAGTAGGCAGTCATTTTCGAGTCAGCTTGTCAGTACATAAAGTGTACTATCATAAAGCAGGATTGGTATCAAAGATATTATGTTCCATGTAAATTTTGGTATCTTGATGATTAGCTCCTTAACTTCTGTTTTATTTTTCCATTAATTTGGAATCATGGGAAGTTTTCTCAAGGTCACATGCTCATTTCAAGAAATTAATTATCTCATTTCTTCGTACTTTTGTAGTTGCAATATCTTAGTAAAAGTTCTTATTGTAAATGACAGAGGTTACCACGGTTCTGGTATATGACAATGTACCTGTCTGCTTCTAATTAGTTTTATCAGCAATAAGAGACACGTGTTTTGCTGTAGTAACGACATTTTTGTGCTCATTTGTGCAAGTAGTTCAGTATTAGATCGATGAGGCGTAGGGAGTTATTATACATTAATTTATATTGGCAGTACATTAACGTTGGATCCATACAGGTATGCAAATTCACAAAGAATTTATTCGAAAAATATTTGAATTCAGTTGCTAAGTACGATGTTTGAAAGCTTTACACTGTTGTTCATGTACGGTATTACGATTCCCAAAATACCAGGACTAAGTGCCTTAAAGTAGGTCACCAACTTTCTACACATCAATACCGATTAATATTCCAGCAGGAACTTCTATACAACTCGCTTTTCTCCGGTGTTTAAGGAAACTTACTTTGATCTTATTGTAAGAACGTCTCTTTCTATGTTTTATGAGTTCTTGAATAAAATACACCTGCGAATAGTCGTTTAACCAGTTCGGAAAGCGAAAGGACGTGTGATATTAAAACATTAATGATAAAGTGTCGTTACGAGGTGAAATTAGAATGTAAGTCGGCTTTACTTTGTACCTTATGTTACAGAAACTATCTGAAGTCAGTATCCTGCACAGCATCAAACAGCCGAAATAAATTAGATGCTGGTAGTCATATGTTGCTATAAATTCCAAATTCCCCCAAAGTATTCTAATATTGTTTTGTAACGAATTTCGAAAAAAAATAACCTTTTTAAGTTTAGTTACAAACCTACATTACTCTGGAAAATGTGCATGGAGTTAATTGATCTGTTGGAATTTTCTGCCTCTTACAGCTATTGTCTGGCCGCGTTAATTTAACGAAACGAATTGTAGCATTCGTGCACAAATATTTTCATAGTTGCTTAAGTCCGTGATTTTGAGAATTTCCATTTCACAAACCGTTATGGTCTTCGTACATAAAAGAAGTTGACAAAGTCCTAAAGAAAAGTACTATCACAACATCGAACTCTTTTAGTTCTTTCCTTTCTTATTTCGTAATTAATAAGCAAACAGTTTTTTATCACTGAATTTTAATACGAGTATAAGGCACAAATACTTAGTTGGATGGATTTGAGGTTTTCGCGGCTGAGTCGGAAGATGGCTGTCTTCTGTGTTGTAGCTCACTGATCATCCTGATGATGGAGGTAGCAAGGGCCTCTGAAACGTTGGTAAACTTCTACCAGACTACACGGGGCTACAACCCAAAAGACAGTCATCTTCTCTCAGTAAGTTGTTTTATGTATTGGAAATCGACTTTTCTAACAAGTTACAAAATTGGATTATCAAGAACGTCTCTAATAGACTTTGGTTTTGTCAGCAGCGAATGTTACGATAAATATGCTATTGAATTGCTGTCTACGAGGGCGATTTCAGAGCCTATCAGCTTCTGCTCGCATATGAATACCCAGATAATGAGCCGTAATTAAGTTGAATTAGTATATATGACAAAGGGGACCGATGAGGGTCGCTGTGGGATGTTTTTATTTCGTTTGCTTTGAGGAGAAAGTTGTTACTGTGGCTCTGAACCAGACACAACGCTGCCCTCGGAGGATAATACATAACCGTTTGAGTTAATAACATGAAGTTAAGAAACTACGACTTCTTCCTACGAAACAGAACAGGCATCGTAGCTGTTTGACTCCCGATCCACTCCCCAGTTCCCCTCGAGGGTTCAATGATTTATATTTTATACACTTCGCGTAGCAATGCTGTTCTTGTATTTTATGCGTTTCATGCGTTGGGATGGGCTCTTGGGGGCATATTCTGGCGGTGTTGCTCTGCGTAAGGAGACATGCAGTGTGAAGTTTGAGGTTCTCACGGCTGTGAGATCTGAATTGTGTCATCTTGTATTGTAAGTGGCTAGCAACGTTTCGGAGCAATGCGTCGCTACCATATTCAGGATAGTAATGCGTTGATGTATTTGCAGCTTTGGTTGTAACAAGAGGTTTGAGAAAATTGTATAATGAAGAGTTTCATGACTTGAAAGATTCTATTCACCTCGTTTAAGGATTCATATCAAGTTCAATGGAATAGGCGGGGCATATAGCATTTTTAAAAGGTAAGAAAATGCATTAACATTTTAGTTGGAAAACCTGAATTAAAAAGGCGATTTGAGAGATCGAGGTGTAGGAGGGTGAATGGTATTGAAAAGGTCTTCAAAGTAATGGGGTTTATGGATGTGAACAGGGTTCTTGTAGATCGATATAGGGACCAGCATGGAAATGACGTATTTGTCCATAGTTAATTTCTTGAACAGTTGGTAGATCCTACTTGCCACAACCGTGGCTGCAAATCGCGATGGTAGCGTTTTCGTGAGTGTAGTTTCCGTAATATTTCTTGGAAACAATTTAGCGAATTCATTTCGAATATGTGACACGCACAGCGATTTTCGTTTGTTCACGAATTTGTCAAACGTCTTGTTTCGTTTGCCATACTGTTTCTATAAGAGCAACAATGGCGGATTTCTGTGAGAAGAATTTGTAGGTTTCGAGATATTTTATATAGTACATAAGAACGAAGTTATTTCAGCACAGCTGCTTGAAAACGTTTTGAGACTCTCTTTTGAATACAGACAACAAAGTAAGAGATTTGCTCAGAGAAATTTAATTTCGTTTATAAGAAATAGACGTCACGAAATTGTAAATAATATTCCGTAACTGAAAGTGGGTCTGTAAATAGCGTGTAAGGCCTCTCAGCGTTCCTTTTTGAATTTCTGCTTTTGCTGTATTTCTTTGAATGTTTTCTTTGGGAACTGTTCACCCAGTTCTCATCTTATCTGTTTGTTATACATACCTGAGTCTAGCAGTTCTTTATCTGGGATTAAAGAAGGTCGGATCGTGAGACTAACTACTCAACTCCATCTTATGATAAAGTTAAGAGAAGATACGGATTCACCTCCACGCCCTCAATATACCTTTATTTGGTGGTATTAAAAATAGGGATAGGTTTGTCGCTATGTTTGGCTTCTAAATAAAATCTAAAGCAAAGGATTATGAAAATCAAATAAAATAAAAATAAGAATACGTAACATAACTGCAAAATAAACTTTGAAATGTTGTAAATTTTACGTAAATAATGAATGAGGAGAACTGTCCATTCCGTATAGTTCGTCCTCAACAGATCGGCTAACACCACGTCCACTTTGAGTTTCTAGTACGCAAGCATAATGGCTTCCGGCTCACAGACCTGTAGGAATATACTAATGTTTTTGTGCTGCCGTTTTGTTACATAAAGCTTATACGAAATATTCCGGGACACTCAGTAGGATATTTATAGGACAAAGCACTGCAAAACAGAAATTGTGTGGTTGCTCAACTACCAGTGAAACAGAAATGTCACAGGATTACTGTAATATGTTTCCTAAGTATTACACGTTGCACTGAATTATGTTACAAAGGGAGAAGTGATGTTGCAAAACATCACTACTGTTGCGTCTACTCCGAAACCAACAGCATGAAGGTGCTTTTGTAATGAAATTGCTTCTAAAACATATTCACTGCATGGTCGGTGGTCTGTAAGTAACATTTATCTTGCATTCTGGTAGTGTGTCTGAGAATTCTTTAGAACTTGAAAAATTAGTTAGTTAGTTAGGGTTGATAGTGATTGTCCCCCCGCCGACATGTTTTACATCAGCCACTTGACGGATTTTTGTAAAATTTAGTGTAGATTTTATGTCATTAAAGACCACCCCAAATCTTTATTTCTTAATTATTTTACAATCGGTATTAATGACATTAGATACGCGACACTTAATTTAGAGACATGAAATGATACTTGGAAATCAGTCATTGAAAAGTATGTGATGTTTGTTGAGGTAATTTTTTGATAGAAAGTAAAACAATATGGCGACGGTGTGTAATTTCCCCTTGGCTTTCAGTTTGACTGCGATGACTACTGAACTACTGGAGATGTGCTTGCAACATTTTGTAAGAAGTGTCTTAAGTACATATGAAAATTAAGTACGAAATGATGTTTGTATGTTGAAGTTTATAAACATGGCGATAAACCGAAACTTTTATGTTATATTCGACGAATTTAACATATTTAATATAATGTTTACTTCCAAAATATAATTAATAATAATTTGTCAAAATAGTAATAATATTTTTGTGACATACAATTACAAGCTATAACAGAAACATCTTATCTGAGTTGTTTTTGATTTTATGATTTTCTTCCTGCGCACAAGCTCAGAACCTCAACTCATGAGAAGCATTGTATTGTGGGAGAAAGTGCACAGTGGTAATGATTGCAGCCGGATGTAATTGACATTTGAAATTTCATTCCGCTGAATTCAGTATTCACTCTTATCTATAGAGTACTTTGAACACACAATACGTAACTGTTAATTTAGGAATGTTGTTATCAGAACAGCCACGAGATTTTAAAGTGTTATATCAATCAAAACTCTTTTCTTGGTGCATATGAACTACATTCACACGCACCAAAATTTTCATGCTATGTCGACATTTCCTAAATTGCAGAGACGCTGTATGGTGGTGAGGCTTTTAATACCAAGCAGATTGCTTCATGCATTAAACCGTGTATTGTTATCTAGCGAGGTTAGAGTGTATGGTCTCCTGTCTAAAGCTAGACAGACAGGACGGAAGGAAACTGTAGGCAGAAGGATGTTGTTGGGTGCGCAGTTTCCGTTTCACAGTCAACATGCGCCCATCTTCCCGGAATGAAATCTTGGATACGCCACTAGACAGTGGCGTTTAAGTTGCTTCTGAGAGTAGTGAGATTTGTGTCACATGTTTTGTGGTTTGTGGAACTCTGTGTAGTACATAAGAGAGTAGCAGTTCCCGAAAACTAGGTCGCAGTGCACTGCCGACTACGAGGTTTAATTGTGAACTGTAAGCAGAGTACCGTATTTTCACAGTCATGTTCTTCTGATTGCACATTCTGGTACATCACATGAGTAGGAGGATAGAAATACCTCGGTGGTATTTACGTCTTTGCATTTTATTCAAGAAAATTTGGTGCAAGTTTTTGTCTTTACATTTCAGTTTATTAACCTGTTTTATATGCATTTTTCATCTCAGTATCCTATAAAAATGTGATGAAAACGTATGATAGAATAATTTTATTCTTTTCATGTGGGTGTGAAACTTGGTCATTTATCCTGAAGGAGGAACAGAAATTGAGGGTTTTTGAGAATGAGATAATAATAATATAAGATAAGAAAACAAATAATAATGACAAGAGTAATAATATTGTTGCTGTTCTTGTGTTACGTGTTCACGTTTAAATTTCGCGATTCAGTGATTACTCTTAATTTCCTCTTAGAAACGATTGTTGCAACCAAATGAAGTGCGTTTGATGTCATGAATGGGACTTTTATTTTCGCACTTTTATTCAGTGTTCTGTTCGTAGAGTTTCTATTAAAGCCCCCCTTTTCTACGCCAGTCTTGAAAAAAAGAAGAAATTTAAAGTTGGAAGAAACTCCGTGTTGCCATCTTGCGTTGCTACTTGGCAATGTCGTTAGTGATAGAATTTCAATTAATTTTGTTTGGTATTGCATTCTTCTGCCAAGCGTATTCTCAACTACATTACCTTAACTTTCGTAATTTACTGAAACTAAAAATGACTTTATTGTTCTGTAGCAAGTGAGAAACGAGAAAAATAATTGAAATTCTTTCTCTCTCCTGAAGACACGCGATTGACCTATATAGGCTGTTACTTAATCTTGCTACCTAAGACGATATCACGATTACTTTGCGTCTGGGAGACCGGATTTAGATTCCCTGTGAAGTCGCCCTCTGACTGAATTATAAAGTGTAGTGTGGTATAAAGTAATTAAAGGAAAAGCTTCGTAAATGTTGAAACTATTTATAGTACAATGAAATTCACACTTCATTTGTTTTTAGTCACGTGCTTAATGTGTGCTTTTACAATGTTTTTATGTATTTATAAACATATACATATTTAAACCGCATACATTATGTCTGTAGCCCCTATGTTAGGTTTATCTGCCATTTTTCCTAACGTCTGAGTGTTATGTGTCTTGAAAATCGTTTTGCTCTTCTGATCCGTGAAAGCTTCGATTCTGAGGAGTATTTATAATTAGGATCTGAGGTTCTCGTAGCGGTGAATATGAAGATGCCTGTCTTCTGGGTTGCAGCGCAGTGTCGTCTGGTAGACGTTTCAGACGTTTTGGCTGCCTCCGTCATCAGGACGATAAGACGTTGGTAGACTTCTGCCAGACTACACGGCTCTACTACCTAGAAGACAGCCAGCTTAGTATTTGTGATGTTATTTCTCTCTCTGTCTTCTACGCTTCTTTATCGTAAACTGTCCAGGTATTTCTGTACAGTAAGATTTGGTTCTGTTCGTATTTTCGTGTCACACAATTGTCTTGTATAGCCGATACAAATCCGGTATCTTAATACGAGATTTAAAAGAAACTGCGACTTTTTAGAAAACGATTCTAATTAAATCTAAACAATTGAGAGAGGATGAGGAGGACGAATAAGGAATGTTGATCTTGGTAAAGCTGTACAGGAGAAAAGTCTAAAGAGAAGAGATATAGGGGATGAAGATGTTTTCTGTGCAGCTTTACCCATTTACTGATTTCTTTAAATTGCATCTGTTTCTTCCTCGTCTTCTTTGTTTAATTTTATTCTTCCTGCATTTATTTCTCTATTCCGCCATTTTCCCCTTTCCTTCCGCTTTTGTCGTATTTCGAGTAGGCGATGATGATGATGGAGGCAGCAAACATTTCTGAAACGTCGGTAAACTCCTACCAGACAACACATCGGTACAATCCAGAAGGCAACTATATTTACATTTAATTTAGCTGTAAAAAAATTAATTTAACACAAGGAATGGTGCAAGAGTGTTGCTTATGCACGTCATTGACTGTAACATTGTCCGGGACAACCGAAGAACCACCAGTGATGAAATTTAGTGTGTAGTGACCATCGGCCGTAGAAAAATGTGGTGCAACAATGACTTAAAGGCCCAAACGAAATCCTTTAGGCTATTATTTTGGAATCAGGAAACTTGTGGATCCTTGCGCGTTGGAAAGCAAGATTGATAACGTAAAAAGCAATTGCCTGCACGTACGTCTATCTGCTATGTTATTATTTTAGTAATTGGAGTGTTCAGTGAATTCCATTTAAAATCCATTTTAATCGAATATCAGTGACGATATGTGGAACTTGGACAGATTTTCCCGTAGGTTATCTTTTGACTGTCAGTTAATTTCAATATTAAGGTAACGGGTACCAGATGTAAATTCATCTGTTGCAAAATCTCTAGTTGATCGCATACGCTTCGTTTTCAATCATATGGAACCTCGTTTTAGGGGACGTCAGTATTTTTATTTATTCAGGACACTATAATACTTCTTTGAATGCTGCACAGCCACTACCCCATAAGTCTATGCGGCGTGGTGCGTAGTTAAACACCAGGGACAAATTTTTTGCATCTAACACTGTTATTGTGGCATTCTGAGTTCAGAAGAACGTTAGATCAGCCCTTAAAATATGTCACAACCGCTTATTCTGTAATAATAATTGTCAGATTTCACCCAATTTTGTTCCCATTGGCCACACTTGAATTTCTAATGACAGTGGTGCTCAGATAATCATTCGCGATTGTAGTAATTTATCTCTGTTATGCGCATTTTAAGAAATGTCAAAATCTTTCCTGTCCGTGATATTCGGCTACTATGATCTCCATGTTACTTTCCGTGAACCTTACCCGTTCTTGGGGTAAGCAGTTTCTATTCTCTCTTTCATTTTGGCCTTGACGGCCCCTCGGGGCGTTTGAAATTAATTACCTCGTTCTGTGTCACAGAAGGTATCTCCGGTCAGAGACACAGACGGGATGCAAAACGTGACTGATTGACTTTCTGCTGTTATATAGACTATGTTGCATGAGCCTGCGACACAAATGGACTTCGCGAGTAGGCAGGCTAATCGTTATGATGTGCATTTGCAACTGTACGCGAAGTTAATTCAGCATTTGGACGTGTTAGTAGAGCAGTTTACAAATTGTCGCAATATCACCGTGTCATTAATTAATTTATACTGTAACCCCATATTGTGTTAGGAATTTGACCTCTGAGCTCCCATAACGACAGGCATTTGTTTTCTGCAATCCTGCATGTTGATATTTTTAACACCGGAGTATTAGAGATATAGAATGTTTCATGACGTTTTTTTGTCGGTTATTTCGATTTACAAGCTCCGTGTTAAGTAAAAAGCGTAGAACGTGCTTGTTATGATCTTTGCTAACGTGCATATTTACATGCAATTTTTCTATCGATTTATGTCGCTTTTGTCTGATATACTGCCAGCTTTATCGTAGTGTTCGTTTTGAAAATTAAAATTGAAGCAGGACATATTCAGTTAATTTTAAAACAGAACTTGTGAAGCAGTGTTAAATTTGTATGCTACTTTTGGCTTTAGATGATTTAGGTAGCAAAGTATTTGTTTAGTTTTAAATAAACCCGTGAGATTGAAATCATAAATAGTTTAGTATGAAGTCAAAGCTTCACGAAAAACCGCTTCTCAAGAAAGTGTCTTTTGCGTGTAATCTATTATGCGCGTAAATTTTGTACGCAACTATTATAATACACCACCATGTACCAGAGTGACCACTGGTGTCTTATTTTCTACAAAGGAAATATCTGATAGTGAACGAGATATTTGGGCTCATTTGATGGTAATTCTCGTCACAATCGAGAAAAAAATTCTGTGCTTATTTCGTAGCTGCCTTCGGACAGTTTTTGCTTGTAGTGGTACGACAAGAAAAGTATGAGGACGGCAAATAGGAAACAGCTCGGTAAGATCTCCGTTCTGTTAGGTTTAGAACTCTTATAGATGGAAATATTTTGTGTGTTTTTATCAGGTTTTGATCGATTCTGTTGGTGTTATGCAAACACAGGGAGCAGCCTCTGGATTGTAGAACCGCAGACTTCACCGGCAGCCCTGTAGCAACCGAGTTGTAACAGTATTAATACCGCACGGTGGCTGTTGAATACATGCAAACAGCGTCACCACTGTGCAATCAGACTGCTCGGTTTGACACTTCGTGTTGGTACAGATGGTTGTCGGTGACGCCATTCCTATTATAATGTATATTCTTATAAAATTAACTGGTTTACGTCAATGTAAACATAAAGTCTTAAATAAAACTCAGAAGCTGTGTTGTACCTTAGTATATAGGTTGCTATGAGCGTAAACGCAAATAACTGTATGCTCGCAGTGATACTGGAAGTCAAGGATCTGATATTCCATCTGTAATTGGACACGATATTCCGACTATAAACACACTTTGTGTATTGGAGATGACAGAAGGCAACTGTATCAACATATACACACATATGTAACGAAGAAAGTGCTTGAGGGCGAGAGAGGTTCGCCTGTTAACCTACAGCTACTTTGAGATACTTTATGCCAACAACCGTATGAACTACCAAACATGGCGCGTAATCGGCCTTATGTTTGTGTGGGAGGATGAACATGTTAACATCTCCTCGCAGTATTGACATTTCAGTTGGCCGCAAGGTATCTGCACACGCCGTGTAAGAGAGAATCAGCGACACTCCGCACGCAGGGTGTTTGCCGAAGTGTAATGCGTGAGTTAGCGAAATGGACGTCACGCACAGTTAGAACAGCCTTCGTATCAACGACCCGAGGATTATAGACTAAAGTAGTAATCATACGAAAGTACATTTGTGAACAAAGCAGTGCTACTTATTGTTGGAGAGAGTACGCGTTAGGCTTATAGGAGGCGGTAATTGTCATGTCTGTGTGCAATTTTGGTTTATAAGATGTCGACGCGGATAGAGGTTTGTTTTCGTATGCGACTGAAATGTCGTCCAGAGAATTTTTTTGTTCAAAGGACAAGGTGCTAGAGGTGGGTAAGAAAACCGAGTTTTTGATTTTTAATCTTATACTGTAATGTCTGTCTTCAATATAACAATAGAACACATTTTTTGATTTGGACTCTGTCCATTGCCTGAACTGTAATGCCATAAAATCCCAACGTTTCGAAAGCTGGGTTGGGAACGCTTTTGAAAGAGGAGACTGAAATGGGCTTGTTGAAGAGAAAGAAGCACTTGAGTCAGCGGGCGTCAACAGAGCGGGGCCGTGGAACCCATGATTCTTAAAATGTAGACCGCAAACGTCTGTGATGACTTAGGTACAGTATCATCGTTAGCAAATACAAACAGTGCGAATTAAAGGAAGAGAGAAAAATAAAAGGAAAAGATTTGGGTTGATTGTGGGACTTCGCACTGCCAGGAGATTGAAACTTTATTTCAGCTTACTGTTACACGCTTCCATTCCTTTGTAACCAACTTTTTCCCCTCCTAAGATTGTAGGGGAGAATCGGAACTTTTGTGGTCTTGGAAAGGAGTTTGGTTGGCTTTCACGTCTGTTGGCTTCTGATAATTTAATATAGGCCTTCCCCCCCTCTTACGTCGAAATTTAAGGCGAAGAATTCTTAAAAGAATCTATTGAATCTATTGGTTTAGACGCCAAAGCAACTGATGCGTTCTGTGAGATGAGCACTATTGTCTGTATTACTCCTAAAATATTTGCATCAATGTCTCACACCTCTATCAACTATCTGTTCATATTGTAAACGAGGATCGAAAAAGAAATAAAAAGATACAGTAAGACTGAAAGTAAAAGAAAATGAAGTTCGCACTTTACAAGAAATGGAAAGGAGAAGAAAAGTTTTGAGACATTCTTTTACTGTATTATAAATTGTTATAAGTTTCCGCCCGAGTTTAAAGCGGTTTATTTAGAGAAGATCACATTTTCTTTTGTCTCCTTGTGCTTGATAAAGAACTTTGTTGTAAGACCACCCATTGTTTTGTAACATCAGTTTTCCCTTCTCCTAACTGCCCGATTCTCTTATTCGATACCTAGTAATATTGAATGCATGTTGTTTGTGAAACTTTTTCTGGGTATCTTTGCATGACGGGAAGAACTTGGTGAATACAAATTTGCAAAGTTGTGGGAATGTGGACGGCGTTGAATAAGAATAGAAATCTGCTTACACCGATATTTGTCTATTTAACTAGAGTCTGAACTACACTTGCGGTCCAGAAATCGGACGAGAGATACAGAAATATTTATGAAGTGTCTCGTGTTCACAGGTGAACTACTCGAGTGCACAAAGGCTGCGAGAAAGATACAAGAATTAAGAGGCTGGTCTGTTTCGTCGTATTAACATCCGCTTTGGTCAGCCTTTCTTTCTACTGGTTTTCTGTTATTCCTTTGTCATCGAAGATCATAAGTTTCTTAGAGATATTATATTCTCTTATCCTTTCAACATGTTTTTGTCGTTCGTATGTGTAGCCTGAAATTCTGTCTTTAATACTGGTAATCCTATTAATCTTTCTTGCCAAATGTAACTCTCGCTGATAATTCAGAAAACATATTTTAATAGTTTCAATCTGTCTGTTATTTTACATTACTCTACAAAGTTATGGTTATCAGAAAATAACAGGTCTTGATATAATCTTAATTTATAGTGTGTGTAAGAGTGTTGTCTTTTATGTTTCTTTGTTATGTTATTAATTTTCGGATAATATGTGAATTTGCTGTACAGATAGTGAATATATTATTTTGGTACGATGACCCGTGTTTGATCTGAGCCGTCGTCATTAGCTCTTAACAACAACAGAAACAATCCTTTATTAGATCGTTTGCCAACAGCAAAGTGCCTACAACAGAAAAACACTATTAAACATGCTGTAAAAGAAACAGAATGAAACCAGATTTAATAAAAAAGAACTAAATAATAATAATAATAATAATTGAAAGAGAATCTATCTGTATGATGACAACTATTATCCGAAGTCGACAGTAGAGTCACTTATCGAAACGTCGTGTGAATCAGTTATAGCCCTGTAGGATTTGAGGTTTCCACGGCGGTGAGTGTCCAAAAGACAGCCATCTTCAATTATAGGCCATTTATATTAATGAACAGTGCCTCCAGCATTATATTAGTGTGTACAATGTACCAACCATTGTCAGAAACGTTTAGCGAAAGATTCAACTTTGGGGATTTAGCTCGAATATTCAGACGTTTAGAATTGTTTTGACTAATTTCAGAAACTACGCCTATGTCCAGCTCGGAGAACTAGTATTGTGATAACATGTCGAGCTGTGGTGTGTCGAGATACGAGAGTCCACTGTACGTATAATATTGTTTGCCCAGTGTGTTAACTCATGATTTCCCCTGAGCAAATCTGTTGGACGAGTTCTTGAAGAAAATGCAACGTCCCATTCAACTGTATCTTACAGTTGGTCATCAGCCAGCATACGAAGTCTCGACTTATTACACTGACCCCTGAGACCTTACAATTCCTCCAGACGAAAGAATCAGCACAACACAGCAACAAGTTGCCAACTTCCCCATTAATTAACTTTGTGTGATTGGGGGTGATGCAATAGTGCCGGGGTTTTGAAATGTCTGAAACATATTTCAGTCAAGAGCTTATGTTCTACTTAACAAGGTTACACAAGAAAGTTTGCGTCATATTAGACACCAAGACTGATGTTTTGTCCGTGTGAAACTTGTGTTTGCATAGAACTGAACTACCTAGCAGGCTGATATACCTGTGACTTTCTGGACTTGTATTTGGAAAATAACCGTTTGAATAACGCCAGCGTTACTGGCTATACTCACAGTTTTCTTTACCTTGTTTATGGGAATATTGACATTATATTGGACCACACAATGACCGCTTTGTTAAATATAATAATAATATTAACTCAGCATCATGACCCATTTTAAAATCTCACGTGACTTTGTATAACTGCTACAGCTGAAACAGAGTCGTTTAAAAACCTAAGAATAAATTAAAATGTGCTGTCTTTCTTAGCTTTTTAGTAGTCACTTTTAAATATACTTTCCACCATTTTACAAGTTTTCGTTATTGTTGTACTGTATGTTTCGACAAAATACTGTCATCATCAGATTAATTCAAATTGTACCCAAGCCATTGAACATCTTTGATGCAAATAACAGTTGTTATATGCGTTACGTATTTAATATGTTGACAAAACTAACACTAACGAACACTTGTAAAATAGTCTAAAGTGTGATAAAATCTTCTCGGGTGATTAGCCACGTCAATACGTTTCAGAGACCTTTTCTGCTTCCATCATCAGGGAGTCATGTAATGGGTGATCGCTGTCTGTTGTTTATATACATAATCGGTGCCCCATTTGGTTGTTGCCTACGGAGACATGGTCGGCGAGAGAAAACCATTTCTACTAGCTGGCATTTTATTCCGCTTTGCTTGGAATAGCTTTTTTCCATTTTGTCTCTCATTTACTCTCAGGATTATTGGTGAGCGGTGTAGGAACTCGTCGCATAAATTTCACTAAGATACAAGGAAAGGGCCACTGTTGTATTAACAAAAAGCCCTCTAACAAGGTTGTTGTAGCAACTCATTTTCTCTCCTGTTATGACTACAAACCAAGTTCAGTTGTTCTTAACGAATGTTTGTTTTGTCCGCATGACTTCGCTCTTCCACCTGCACCTCTCCCCCTCTCTGTCCTATCACCACCAGAATATTCCAGATTTATGTTCTTAACTCCCATAAACCTGTTCATGCTCAGTCCAAATTAATAATGTGGCATAAATTAATTTATTGGATTGCTAATGAAAATGGGAGGACTTAATTAGATAGATTCTATCCCCTTTACTGCGCTAATTTCAATAATTCCAAATGTAAACCTTTTCATCTTGATACAGCATACACTGTTATTTATCAAAATAGCGCTCGTTTCATTTGGAGAAGCATTGCGGTTTCAACATTGCATTACCCATCAAATGTTACGTACATTCACATAAAATTGAAAGTTAATATTGATCTGCAATTATCGTGGCCGGCAGGAACAATTACAATTAATATATCTGTTTGTCAGAATAACACACTTTTATTACATAAACAAAGGTTTATATTATTACTCTAAGTTACTTTTGGTAATTTAATTATAATCATAAAATCGAATTGCAGTCCAAATGAGTCGTATGAGTAACTTTGATGGCATAATGATTTTTAAATGGTATTTGGGAACGCAATGCTAAGGAGAATGCTTTGGACCTAAACGGGATGAAGTTACAGAATCTGGAGAAAACTGAGTAATAAGGAACTTAATAATTTGCACTCTTCACTTAGTACTGTTGTGGTAATGCTCTTAAGCGAAACATGAGAAATACATAAATTTCAGTCGCGAAACCCAAAGGGATGAAACTGTTTTGTAGATCCAGGCATAGGTGGGAGGACGTCAGTGGATTTTATGTTAAAGGAAAACCTGGGCGAAGGGTGTGGCCAGGATTCAACTGGCTCAGAATAGGGTTCAGTCACAGGCTGTATTAAACAGGTTAACTAACCCTTGTATTTCATAAAAGGCGGTGAATTAGTTAAGTAACTGAGCGACTGTTATCTTAACAAGGACTCTGCTCCATGGAGTTAATCACACTAAACCACCTCCGAGCTGAATGAAATAAATCAGTGCCTGCAACATTGCACAGCGCTTTTAGGTTGCGTTAGATGTAAAGTTTACATTCTCCAAATTGGTATTAATCTCAGTCTGCACGTTTACCTAATATTTTAGCCGTGGTGTGTAGGAAATAGGGTCCTACCAGTCAGTGTATTGTATCCACAATGAAACTTGGTTTTCTTAATGGCATGAGATGTTTGTCACATTGGCCTGATCAAATAAATCACAGTAATGTGAATTTCATGTTATGGGAGGTGGAGATGTGGTCTTTAGAGTTATGGTGCCCAAGCATGCAACATGATGAATGTTGTTAAAAAGAAAATATACAAATTCATAATATCATATAATTTTCTACTGCTGCTTTGCGGAGTGGAATTCACACGGTAATTTCAGGGAAGAATAATGTTGGATGTAATTGCTGTCTAATTATGTGGTAGATTAGATGAACTATGTTCCTGATGTTATGAATTCTTGTCAGACAATTTACAAGAAACTCTGTATAAATTAAATCAAATTGCAGCAAAGTACAAGTTAAAAGTGTTCATCAGTGAAACTGAAATTTATGAATTCGGAGACAACACACATGCAAGTTATTATCATATGTGAACTAATTTAACTATGACAGCTGTAATGATTCATATGAATACGTAAATAATGCTTATCCTAAGCTCCATGAATCTCGACAGATTGCACGCATAATTAAAAGAACACTTTAAAATTTAAGAAAAGACAGTCCTCAAATTCTGTAATATTGACCATGCCAGTGGTATTTTATGGACCAGAAATGTGAAATGCAACAGCGTGACAAAAGAAGGACGATGCCGAAAGTAAATTACTAAAATCGTCAGGAAGTTATGATTTATTCGACAAGAAACCAAATGAAGAAATTCGTCAAGAACCTAACGTCATAGACGTAGAAACTGATGGTGCGTCTACGTTTTTAGAGTCGGTTAACACATCTCGAAATGTAGCAGCACAAACCTATAGACAAAATAAATATCGGAAGCCTCAAGAAACCTGGGGTGACCATTTTACGCCCGTTTTAAACTGGGAATAAAAATAATAGTCGGTTCAGTTCTGATGACCTAAGCGTTGTTGTTGTTGTTGATGATTATGGTGATGATGATGAGCAAACATAGCTGGAAATAGACTAATGGTTTTAATAATGCTTTTGCCATTATTTCATTTAACGTAACTTAGTTAATTGTCAGGAAAGCTAGCAATGGCTGGGGGTTCGTCGTGCTGACCACACGTCACCCTATATCTGGTTGGATGATCGTTCACCTCTGCTTAGGCATGTGAACGTGAGACCAGCAGCCAACTAGTCGGCTTTGGCTCTCAGAGGGCTGTTACGCCACGGATTTAATTTTTTAACTTAGTTAATTGTCTACTACTCAGCATAGGAAAGTTATATCAAGGATTTATACATTTTTGCCACGTCTGTATTCAGTTAAATCGGCAGTTTCTCGGAAAAAATTGATAATGTGCGTAGTAGCTGCAATCGGAAAAGAAAAGGCAGTCTTAACAATGATACGTTTTTTGAATTTTGCAAAGAAGTCAATAGCATTATAGTACAAGTTACACTTCACTTAAACTAGTCTTGTTTGTTGATTGCAAAATAATATTTATTAATTGTACAATAGTATCTCGAACTTATTTATTTTTAAGCATTAAAAGGACACGCCAAATTAATTTAATTCTCCAACTTTTCTAGGAGAATACACTGTGAAGTTTCCCATTACTCAAACTTATTCTTTCTCCAATTCCTTCTTCTTAGGTCCAGAGATTTTGTCGGCGCTTCATTTCCAGATACCGTTACTTCCATTTCCCCGTCTAAGCGAGATTTAATCCTGTATACAGCTGGTGAAGTTACAGCTTCTTGTACTTGGAATTCAGTTCCTTCGAAAGTAGAAGTGAATGTAAAATGTTCTGGAATGAACGACAAATACCCATTGCGTACTCCCAAAAATAATTTTAGAGACTTGTGTATTGGTGTTGTTTCTTTTACTACCGTGTTCCCTTCGGGACATAGCACTGAAGCCGCGTATTAAACACAGGCCTTTCGTAAGGTCTGTGTAGTTCAAAGACTGCAGATGGAAGTATTTAAATATTTAGTACTTCATACGGAGTTTGAGGAAAACCTCATTAAGTAACGGAGAATTGTGGCTATTAGATTTCGATATCATGTTACAGAATTTCTGTATATATGACATTTTTATGAAATTAAAAGAAATTAGCTAGTAAAAGGAACACTAGTTAAAGATAAATTTTCAAAGTAGTTACCACCATTAAAATTAACAATCTTGCCGATGAGTTCAGTTCATAACAGAAAGCTGCTTTTTCAAAGTCAGAATGACTAATTAGCTCCATCAAGCAGAGTCCTTCGTGAGTTGAGATGATAATATTAAAGTGAATCTTAAAGAAACAGGGTGTGAGAATGTGGCCTTGATTCATGTGCCGCACATAGATCATTTTTCATGCTTCTGATAGGACCTATCCCAAATATATGCTTATGAATCATAAGTTGTCGTTAAAAGTAATTTTTGTGTCAACAAAATAATAATAGAGTAATTAAGCATAGCAGAAGTGACAACGTACCAACCTACTTTTTGATGTATTTGTTCCCGTGGTCAGTAAATTTCATGGTCTAACCACAATATTTTTTCGATCGGCATTAAATAATTCTAGACCGCTCATTGATTGATGATAATTGTTATCACTGGTAATTCTTCGGTTGTCATGTACCTTAACTTCTGTACACTTTGCAGTTGATGGTCGCCCAGAATCTGTGTCAACAGCAGTCGCACGACCTCCCAGAGTATTGCTGTCCGTTCATAAACATTCCTCAGTACAGTTAATCGTCATAGGGAACTGAAACATGAATGTGACTAGTTTGGTACACTTGACATATGAATCGGATTACAGGACATTCTTCTTAGGTTATTTTTTATTACTAAACGTGTTACACAGTTTCACTCCTCAGAATGTAAGGACACCAAACTATATGATGACCATTGAAGGTTTATATTGTTTATATGCACTACTATCTTTCTGCAGTGCTACCAAAATTACCGTAGAGGAAATTAAGTTGATTTTATGTTTTGATTTTGCTTTGTGTATAGGTTGGTTGTATATACAGTGAGATCGTAAATTACCGGACGAGTTTAATGACGCGTAATTGTTTATTTATAACATGTACGAAAAATCAAATAACAAAACTGTCATACAGATTCGAGTTTTCTGCTACGTAGTTACAGAAGTTTATACATGTTTTTTGTGTGTTATAAACAAATAATTATACACCCTTCAAAATCATCCGCTACACACACACACACACACACAGCATGTGGGCGCACTTGCTTGCCCTTAAAAGAGCAAAATATCTTCTAGTTTCGTGACTGGCAAACCTGAGATTTTCAGTTTTTGTTCCCTGTGATATTGGATTTAGACTGCAGAAGTCAGAAAAGGAGGAAGTGTTTTCCACAACGTTTACGTTTACGTTTTATCTCCTGGCATTCTTCCTCCTCTGCACGAGACGACGTCTCCCGGCTAGTCCTCTTCGAGCGCGAGCAGCTTCTTTGTGACGAATCGACGTAAGACAGTTCTTGTCTCCGTCGCCACCCAATAATGGCGCTTACACTAAACCCACTTCCAAAATTCTTTTGAAAAAAATAAAGATGCGCGCGCGCGCACACAATATTCTAGAAAATTTCCTTCAGACACAACAGGCTAATATATTTAACGACATGGAAGCGTTGAAGCAGCGTCCTTGATTATCTTTTTGTCGCTGTTTTTTCAGTATTCTGTACTTTTCTTATAAAAAAGGCAGATGGGAAAAAAGAGGAACATAACAAATTTAAAAGACAATTTACGAGAAGAGGGCTTTTATGTTGCAGCGTACTGATCAACTTGTTCAGAATCTTGACTAAATGGGGATAGTGACAAGGGGTGCTGCAGTAATAAGATTGTCTGACACGAAGGGATGGGTAATGAAAAGTATTAATGGTGTCTTCTTGTGCTCTCGCTCCATTTATCTGTCTGTGTAGCTAAATAAAAAAATCGTAATGAAGACTATCGGTCAGTCAGAGCTATCTTCCCTAGCTCAACCGGTGTAATGTCAAGACAACAGAAAAGTATTCCACAGAACGCAATCTGTTTCATAGTCAAATTAACTACTATTCTTCCATGAAGTGTTTAGTTGTTCTTTTACAATATGGAACGTAATGTTGAATCAGTCAACGTTCTTCACGTTTTGCCTTGTAGATTAATCGATTAGAATACATACAAATTAGAGAATTATTTTTGCCCGTCACTCACGATTATTTACTAATTCACGGTTTTTCTTTTAACCTACGTAACAATTCAAAGTCCTCTAGCGTAATGAGGCCAAGGCTGTCGGGAATGTGCTGGGTCTTTCTAGAAAGTAAAAGTGCCTGGTTCGGTCTCGAAGAAATTTTCGCGCTCGGCATACTGAAGTTATCAGGGCCGCCTCCGGGCACGCGTACTTTCCAGGTCCGCGGCGAATGTATATATCTTCATCTTCACTGGATCTTCGGGTTCCATAAGTGGTAGGGAATTTTCCCAAGGACTCTGCGCCACGGAGTTATACATCCATCGTCTCCTCTATAATTGTTCTCTTTTTAGTAATTTTGATCCAATCTGCTGTTTTACAGATGTTCTGTACCTCATTTGATTAAATATAGTTTCAGCGAAGCTTGATATATGCTGAGGATGTTGTGGAGCATCATGTATAGCTGGAATTTTAAGAAGATATTACGATTATTGAAACTATGTAGGCATGTGTTAAGGAATCCAATAATATGGAATTCTCTTCCCATTCCTGTTTGCCCATAATATGGAATTAGGGTCCATTCCATTCGTATTTTGCAGGCAAAGTGGACTAAAAGAACATGTGCACGTCACATCACAACAGAGCCAGTATGCCAGAAATGTGGTCGGGCTCGCGCGGAACGCCACCTGTCCGTCACCCTTACTACCGTTCATATAGTCGGCACCTCTTTATTATCAGCGTTCGTACAGATCTTTTCTCCGAGTTTAGTCGATCGGCGACAGTCATCTTCGACATGCTACGTTTTATCTGGTAGCATCAGCGTTAATCGCCGCTTTTGTCGATCTGTCAGGGTTTCATTCTGTCGAATTTTTTGTAGTGTGAGTGCTGTCAGAATGTTTATGTTGTTCTGAGACATAAGCATTCGATAATTTGTCGGTAAGTGGACTGTATTGAAACCTCTGCTAATAAACACCAGCTTTTGCTAACATTTCTTAACCAGTTCTCTGTAATTAGGTTACAGTTTCCCAGATGCGATGTCGGATGTTGGATGAGGTGTTGGATATATGCTATTAGTTAGTGTCTGTGCTTGTGCCAGATAAAGTGGCGGTGAGATCTGTTGAGCTAGGTGGCAGAATCCGTGATTGAGGCTTCTGTTTTTTTTAATGAAGCAGTGGCACCTCTTTCGTCTCTGAAGATGTGTTGTTCGTTCAATGAGGTCTCTGGTGCTTTGGATCAGACTGAAGTTGAGATCCCTGATATGAGGTATTTGGCTCTGGATGAGACCTCAGTGTTGAGAGAAGCAGTAACCCTGTTTATTGGATGAGGTTTATAGTGAGTTACACGAGTTGTCTGGTCTATTGGATGAGGCAATTGGCTGTTTGTTTAGATTCCTTGCTACGTTTAATGAGGCAGTGTATTTGGTACCTGAGGTCTCTTGAATGCGGCAGTGAAACTTGATGTAATGTTTAAGTAGTCAATGTAATTTTACGTATGTCTGTAACCACCATATGATTAAAACATAGGAAACAGTAATTTTTATCTATATGACTGAGATTACATACGCATAATTAAATACATCTGTAAAGAATCGGGAAGATGGCCTAATTATAATTGTTTAGCCGTATAAAAGTCTATGCTTCAAACGTAGGCATATACATATAAGACTCAGTATGCAGCGTAGTGACATAGAATGTCTCATCTGAGAGGTTAGAATTATGCTTCTTATTCAGGAGGTCCTGGGTTTACATATCTGCCCGAAGGATGATTATACTTACAGAGGTTTTTCGTGAATTTCACAAGCCCCTCTAGAAAAATTTCAGGATAATACCTTAAATTAGGCTACGACCGCTTCCCTCCATACCGTTTCCAGTTAATTATTCATTAATCATCCTATCATTTGATGCTATATGTTCTGAGAACTGACAGCGTCACTAAAAAAATACAAATACATTAATAAATAAGTAAATTGTCCCGGGATTGGCTTTGATGTCAGTGATGATCCTTGAAATTTTATGAAAAGACAAGATTATTTACAAAAATAATTTATCACCACTTTTTCGGAAAATTCTCTGTGATGTGGAAACAAAACATGTGCGCCTGAGTAGAAAGGCGTAGAGAATACGGTTCTTGAAGAGCGAAGCAGCCATCTGTTGATCTGTTGATAATCTTCGTTACATGACTTTGGAATTTTTGAAGCTACTAATTTTTTCTCACAAACTTGTTTAACAAGACCTTGCAGACACTAGCTATGGCACGCGTATACCACACCATCCAATCAGAGTTTGATTAAGGTTTTACTTTATGTTTTAAGAAATTGAAACGCACTGTGATGTGGTGTGTGAAGGGATGCAGCAGGAACGAAGGGGTGGTGAGGGTGGAGGGGACATGTGGAGGGTAGGTGAGATATGTGAAAGCGGGAGGAAATAAGGGTAAAAAGAGATAAAGGAAACGAACAAGGAGGAGGGTGAGGGTTGAAGATGCGAAAAGAAATCATTCTCCGTTGAATTTCAACAGGCTCTTTGCGTTTCTCCACTGGTATCGATTTTAGGCTCCAAAACTGACATTTCTCGGATAGGGGGCAGGCAATGGGACACTTCGCAGCCGAAGGCGAGTGGCTCTTTCGGCCTACCTCTTACAAATATACTTCTGTGCAACGCAGCACAGTTTTTATAACTTCGATATTATAATTATAATGATATTTTTTAATTAAGCAATAAGTAGTTATTTTAATTCTTTGTTACGCAGCATTACCTAATTTCATATTTCATATGCTGCTTTGTGGCATTGCCTACATGTACTCTTGTACTACACAGCAAAACAGATGTTTACATGTTAACAATTCGCTGCTGTCGTAATTAAAAAGTTAAGAAATTATTTTAATATTTAATTGCTATTTAGTCACGTTTTTCAATAAAAATGCAATTTTCAAGTACTACTTCAGATTTTCCCGTTACCGTTGATGGAAAATGTTGTAGTGTCAACATACTGTGGACTTATTTCGCTTAAGTTGGGAGAGTAGCATTTTGCCACCACGGCACAGAACAGGGAGACACGAAGTGGCAAGAGAAAATGAGGGCGAGCGAATGAAAGAGATTTGAGTCAAACGGAAGAGACATGCGGGGTAACAAAGAAAGCACAGGCGGAAAAATTTCAAGAATTCAGATTGGCATTCTTTCATTTCATTCCGTACACAATGAGGACATGAGAAGAGGAAGAAATTTGTTCTGATCAGGTTAAAGTGAAAGTAAAAAGAAAAGGGAAACTTATTAAAATACGTTTCTGCTGCCCTTCTCATACAAATTCAGCCTTGTGTTATATAAAATGGGGTCAGAGAACGTGGTGTTACCTACCACAGCGATGTCATGCGCCATGTTCACCACGTAACCTCACTTTCCTCAACAAAGGCTGCCCCGAGATTAACGTGTTTAATTCAGAAAATAATTAGGGCGACATACCCTGTCTCTGTGTGAATCGATACGAGTGTATTTTTCTCTCCTTTGAGGAATGATTCCAGGGGATTAGCACAACCGTATACCGTTCTGTTCACGCGTGGTGGTTTGGGTTGTCAGACATTTGACGTAGCTTTAAAATCTGCTTAATACTGCTGTTACTTGCAGGCAGCACATGCGAAGACAGTAATCCCATGCCGTGCTTTTATCATCAACAATTTTGCAGGTCATTTGAAAATAACTTTGCGCATTTGAATACTTGCCCGATCTTCTTTTCTTGTATCCATTACTATTATTTACATTCCATTTGTAAGATTTGAGATTTTCGCAGCGGTGAGTCTGAAGATGGCTGTCTTCTGGGCTGTTGCGCCGTGTAGTCTGGTAGATGTCCACAAACGTTTCAGGGTTAATGCTGCACAACTCTACAGTTGAAGATGTACAACGATTTCAATTTTGTCCCTTACCGGTGCACTGTAGCCTCTAATTTACGTCACTGCTGTGCCCATGCTTGTGAAACATGCTAAAACGGAACATCGTGTAAGACGGGACATTTATTATGCATATTAACTAAATATAAAGACATTATAATTAATGTGCGTGCTTCAATTTTGAGTGTGTTTACTAATGTTGATACAACTTTGGAAATACTTGTAACTAAAACATTACATATCTTATCCTAAGATCGGATTTCTAATGACTGGCGTAATCTGTTTTTTTTTTGGGAGGGGTTATTGAAGTACAAAACGGCAACTCAAGAAATGCACTCTCAGGAAATGTAAATTGACAATATCATCAGGTAGCTGGCTCGGGATAAGATATAATGGTCGTAATTAATCTAAGGCTTTCACGTTCATTTTGATACAATTCTTATTACAAAGCGAATCCGTTCCAAAGGGGAATTCATAGGAAAGTTTTGTGACTTCGATTCAGTAATCTTACTCAATGTACGGAAAAGCCGTTCACAGTTTACGAATCGAGTGTTTTCAGAACGCTTAAACTCTGTGTATTTCAGCTTGACGTCATCCTCTTAAAAGTTTTCTTATCCTTTCCTCAACTTGATATTCATCGTCACTCTACTGGAATTGTGTTTTCGGTTTTTGTTTGTAGCATTTCATTTCGTCAACTGTTAATAGGATTTCTGCGCATCATTTCACTTACATTCTCGCATAACTCTTGTCGCGTGTTTATTTTCCAAATGTTACATCTGTCATTCAAAGCCCCGGTTTATCTATTTTTACTTTATTTACTTTATGTACGACAGTTCTGTCGAAGTCGTGGTGAAGCTGTGGCTGGCTTTCTACAGTTATGGGCCAGACAATGTGTAACCTCAGGAAGTTGGCTAGCGCGAACTGCTGTTGCAGTAATTATTTAAACAGGATAGAACGTAATGTACAGACTGTTGTCACATAACTAAAGAACTTATCTATTATTCAACGATGCTCTCAGTAGCTCAGGATATATGGCGTAGAATAATAGGATGATTAATGAATATTCAGTTGAAATGGATATGGAAGGAAGCGGTTTTAGCCTAATTGAAGGTACTGTCTCGGAATTTTCCTGGATTGACTGAGGAAAACTACGAGAAGCCTCAGTCAGGATAGCCGGTCTCCGGGCCGAGATTTCAACCCAGAAGCGTTTCCGAACCTGTGTTCACTGGAACATTTTTTTATGACATCCGGAAACTCCTCTGTCATTTACGGCGCATAATTTAGGGATGACTTTGTTAAATAATTATTGATTGATATTAACATGTAGCATTCGTAGTTTGCAGTGGGCTGATTAACAGTTTCTTATTAACTGATATTAATTACAGCCTGAGTAGTTGACTGACTATAAACTTGACGCCCAGGGTTCGATTCTCAATAGGGGCAAGCACCAGACCAAGCCAAGATAGGATCCGTGATTAACCTGTCCTTCTATGCAGCGTTGAGTAGGTGAAAGTGAGAGGTGGGTGACATGGGTCTATGATCTAGATTAAAATTTTAGAATAACGTGCATTAGGGAGGAAATAACGCAGGATGTCCGATCCTGCCCGGAATTCGAAACAGGTAACGCTTAATACATGGCAGCCGTCCGTTTGACGTCCTCGATTACACAAAGTAGAGAAAACCACGAAATGCACTAGTTCACCGCGGATGCTATCAAAACTTTCGGCCTCCTGCCCGCGGTGTGGGCGGATTTCCAATGACATAGGTAGCATGCTGAGTCCCAAAATAGCACAAAATTATGATAGCTAAGTGCCTGAATGCGTTGGATAAACTACTATAACATTTAGTTTCTGGTGCATTGGTATTATATATCTATTATTAATAGCGATTTATAGGCCTACGTCTCGGTACAGCGAACTCGTCTCACCTCAAGTTCCACACAGTAAGATATCGAAAATGATTTATGGCATGAAGACGATAAGTGGACCTATTGCTTTTAGATTTTACGTATATGCTAATGGTGAATTATTTCTTAATTGCTTTAAATGTTCGCAGATTTGAGAGAAGAAGATTCCAGATTCTGATTCGGCCAATTCGAAAATGCAAGGTTCCATAAAGGGATTTTTATTTTACAATTTTACGGTGCTGGTATTTTTATACGGTTGAAGGACTCAAACCGTTTGGTGCAAGAAAACCTAATTTCATTAACTATCCTTTCATTACCAAAAGCCACTAGAATTAAACCAAAAATCATAGAACATTACTTATATAGCGGCAATACAGATGAGTTCTCAGTAACTTTATGAGGCGTCAGTACTGGGTCCAACACACATACCTTCTGATTTTCTGCCAGGTAGAAGATGCAAATGATACAGGGTCAGTTTATCTGTCTTTCCCCTTTCTACTTTGCATTTCATGTTAGTACTTATTTATTTCCTCTTGCTCTGTTGTTTTCAATCCGCTTTTTGTATTTCGTCTCATTACGTACCTCCATTTCGTAGCTCGTGGTTTCGTATAAACAGAGTTTTGGTCAGCTGGTACTACGCAAAGGCACTCAATACGTACGTCAAAGAAAACAACACTTCTTCATCGCAAAAATCAATTGGTAAATGCTGTTTAGGGAAGTAATCGTTGTTTATTCTACAAAATGCACGTGAGAAAATGCCGAATTATCGATGTTTAAAATACACGCTACATATCGTTAACACTGGGCTTTAAAAAATGAACACATTAAGTGTCAGAATATTGGACAGCTTAATAAAAGATTTTATGTTTCCTTGTTTTTTGCGTATATTTTCAGTAGTGAACGAGGTGCGGCGTAATAAATGACGTTTAGAAATTTTGGTTATAAAATCTTAACTACAGCTGTGCTGTAAGAGGAGCGTTGTGGTTAGTGATTAATTTTTAATGACGCGTTTGCTAGATTGATGGAGGAGAGCTGCGAACTTAAAATTACTAAAGAGCCAGCATTGCTCGTGGCCTGGTAGGCAGTAAACAGATCACCAGATAGTGAGCCTATTCTTTGTACAAGAATTTATTTTATCACGCATTAGTATCTGCCTGCAACATTCAGGCGTCTTCTTGTAGTAAGAAATATGAAGAATTTATGTAATCCGAGGTTGTTTAAAAGATTATTTTGATACAATTGAACTGCATGAAAGGTTTAATGCATAAAATGAACCCTTAGTAGAAAGGCCGTGAGCTTTTGTATGCGTTTTTAATTTCCGATGCAACTGAACGCTCTTTGGGTTTAGCGCTGTGGGTTTATAGTAAAAATTGCAGCGAATTTAATTTTGGTTCAGATCGGTCAAATATAAAGCCTACTTTAAACGAATAAATTTTTTGATTATTTGTGCCTGGAATGTTTAACAAAGTGTAAGAAAATACCCTCCAATTAGTTTTGTCAACTTTTATTTTATTTTCTCGAAACTTAACAGCGTCTTTTTGTTTTTTGTTTTTTTTACCAAAGGTTAGTCTGGTGTTTGTTACTTCCGTGATAACTGCAAGGAACAGATACTGGTTAATTTTGTCAGAAATAAACACATACATCAAAGGAATTATGAAGTTTGGTGTGTTTACTGAAGCGCACCTTCGCCAGCTTTGCCGGTAGGTTCAAATTGAACTTTGTGATTTTTTCTGAAATGTCTGACGGTATCGACGATAGCGGACTTTTCGTATTTACTGTTGATAACACTAGCATATATGTTTATGTGTTTACTTTTAGGTAACTGCAATAATTTGAATATATTTTGATGAATAGATTAGCCTAATAAAAAGTTTGTATGATATATTTATTCGTGATTTAAATATTATGTAGTATGAAAACTGGATGTTTTACAACCGATCAGTAAATAAGATAGTTGCAATAAAGGAATAAAACTTTTATCAAATGTTTATTCTGTGTAATATTTAAGTCAGTGTGATTATATATATATATATAAATTAAGAAATATTAATAGTCCTGCAACTGTTTATGTCTCTGCAACAAATGGAAGTATGTTACATTTTGAAATACGAAGCTCATCAAAATAATATTTAATAATTTAGTTCACACCCCAAAAAAAAAAACAACGCGTCAAGATTAAATATTTATGGTGTTCAAGGATTTAATAGCAGTTTATTATAGGCATTATACGAAATCCCACCGTGTGAGAAAAGTGAGGGGTGTAGATTTATTGACTGTTGTTAAAGCGGATGGTACGTATTATTCTAACACTGTGCTTTAAAAGGTTAAACAAACGTAGTGTCTGTGAAGTAATTACGTTTGTAGGTGCTTTACAAGCACGACTAATATAGAGATGGAATTAACGAGACGCAGGGAAAAGTGTGAAAATTGCTCCATAGACTCCTTCTGTAAAACTAAACAGTGCTCTCCACTACAGGATAGGTTTATTTCTTCACATTTCCTGCACTGCGTTCTACAGGTATGACCCTTTTGAAATACTCATCTCTTAATTGTATCACGTAACTCCTCGTTTTCATCCAAGAGAAATACAATTTCCCTGTTTCAAAAAGGATTACGTTTTGTATTTATGTTTCAGACTATGTTAGTACTGAACATTCTTGTATTATAAGGAGTTTCACTTTAGTTTAATATTAGGGACATAATACGGTCATGCTCCATGTTAATCCTTGTGATGTTAGCGGAAAGTGAAACAAAGTTTCAATTCTGGAGCTGAGAAGTAATTTTAAAAATCAGTAAATGGACCTGCAGAACGCATTGTATTGTTTCAATTGTTGTATTCCATCCGAACTGTAGTATTGATTGATGCAATGCTCATGAGGGAAAGGAAATATTTAATGACTTACAGTGTGTCATTGTTTTACGAAAGTTCCATTGTTAAGGCGTGAGTGTGCCCTTAATCTGTGTGGAATCTGTCTCTTAGATCGCAGCACGCGAAATGTTCTTGTGTATAAAAAGGAAACTTGATATAAAATTTCTAGAACTTTCATCGTCATCATCTTTAATTTGCATGTCATATTGCGCGGAAGAGATGAACTATATACAAATAATTCCAATAAAACTCATATACGCACTCAGTATACTTGAAGATCTTGTCTTTCCTTTCAAATTTTACAACTAATATTTTAGATGTACCTTTTATTTATCTCATATACGAGTGCTACATATAATCACATATCTCATCCTTCTTGATATGGTGGTCACAGATAGATTTTATTGATGCTGAATTCACCGCATTTCATTCTTATTTAAATCCTGCATCCCATTTATTACGGATAAATAGTGATAAAATACAATTTCGTTTATCCAGATTACTTTCATTCGGATGGATCCAGATTTTCCTGTATCCCGGTTTGAGATTTTTCAAAGAGTCAGCCCTGCGCGAAGGATAGTGTGTTCGTCGTCAGTATTCATATCGGTCCGTGTGTCGTCTGGCCCCAACGGTGTCCGACATGATGTATAAAACCTGTCAATTTACTGTTGCGGGGCTTCCATTAACACTGTTTCGCGGATCTAATCCTTCCTTCACCTAGAATTTTTTAACATCGCGAAAGTTTTGTTTCATTAATTTCTAAAGACGTTGCAAAACTGCTAATTAAACTAATGTTTCTTTAAACCTGTAGTAAGGTACGTTTAGGTAAATATTGTCTCGTGAATTTTCTCTTCAGACCAGTCTGCAACTAGAGCATGTTACATGATCACTGACTTTTTACTTCACTTAAGTATATGTCGTTAGGAAATTGGAAGGCATTCAAGAGGGATTTGTCTTTATTAAACGAATATGTAAATAAAGGAAAACACAAAACAAACTTTAAATTATTAAATAGGTTTGTTTAGAAATAATAAAAGTAAGCTTGTGTCCATGGCTTATCACCAGACTGCTAAACGGAACGCTGAGAAAATATATCGCAGGCCTCTACGGCAGACAAAGGACGTCATGCATTCCTGTCGTCCTTTGTGTCATACCATTAGAACCGTGTGGGTTGCAAAGTCACAGTAAATAATTACAGTGTGCTATATTGTGTACACTGATGTGAGTGGAAAATCACTTCTGTATAAATAAAAGATATGTACCTTTTTAAGTTTTTTTATGTCATGTAGTAGAAAGCAAACTGACGAAGGGACGCAGCTCCATATCGGCTATTGTTTCTGTCAGTGGATCGCATGGACAAAAAGGTTGACAACCCGAGTCTTTGAGAGCCACACAGCCTCGGGTTCCTGAATCTGAAACGTGAGATCTGATGTACAGTGACGGCTCGCTAAATAATGTGATTAGAGCTTTTTAGTGTTAGGTTGTAAGGTCAGGCCTGGAGTCCGGTAATTACCATGGCTTTGAAGCTCTGAAGAATATAAATTTACAAAGTTCCTTGTGATTCAAGATAAGCCTTCGAACAGGCCGAGTTCACTGGGCAAACAAGTCCCTTTGCATGGTTGGAAACTAAATAGGCTGACTTCAGCGTGTGACAGGATATTTCAGATTGAGTTTGAACTGGGGCCAAGTGGGATGGATCGAATATTGTCTTACGTCGTGTTCAGCTTGTTCAAGTAACTGCATCGTGTGTTTTCTTTTTATACAAAGAGAGTATGTATTTACTAGTGCTGTACCAAGTGTTGGGGTTATCTGTTACATGAGTTATAAAATTGTAAAATGGTGTAGGATCTACTCGTTTGTCTTTGGTGCTAAACTAAGCATCACGTCATGTAGTCATTACGGGAAGTGCAATTTAGCTTTGCGTTTGTTAACCTCGGCGCTAGGAGGTTCGTGGTCAGCTTCACAACTTTGGGAAAGTACGTAGTACCCATTGGATAGAAGGCTCAGTGGGGGGAGTCCCAGAGCCGGTATGGACACAATGAGAAGAGAAAAACAATCTCTACCCCTGTTAAGAATCGAACCCATGTCGTTCAGCATGTATTCTACTCGTAGCTTCTAAATGCGTTCTTTATTCTGCGCGACTAGTTGGCATCGACATGTTCTCATTGCAAGTATACTTGCACATTTAGAAACCTTAACTAAAATACGATTGTTTTCGCTTGTATTCTGCTACGTATTCATCGTATCGATAAACATTTCAAATGCACGTTGTGTATTTAATTACGTCTATATTTTATGTCATGTACCAGTGTTTTACAAAGGGTCGTTTTCGAGTGTGTAGATAAACTCAATTGAGCTTCCTGTAATGTATAAGTAACATCGGATCGATACGAAACGAAATTAAATTCAGACGAACCTTATTTTAAATCCCTGCTACACGTGTTCAGTAGTGGAATGGAGGATGCACTGACATTCGACCACAGGACTGTCCCAACAGCAGTTAACGTCTTGCACTTACTTTAAAGAACATACAATAATAACGAATGGGAGGTTTGTAAGTGATTGTAGGAGAACATACAAAACCCCAATGGAATTTCTTTTCTGAATGTCCTTGGCTTTGTTTTGGACTTTATTTTTTGAGATTTTTAGATGAAATAGCCTTGTAAATCAAAGTCAAGACTGTCTATTTGATACTGTTCTGTTTCTGTAAACAAATGAATCAGTAAATTAGAGAAGAAATAAAGTAACGTTCTCTGATTAAAAATCGACGTTTCAGAGACTGGAATCTGTATCCGTCCTCGGCCAAAACCTATTATGTTGTGTTTAGACGATATAATTAGTTCCTACCACCAATCGAGCAATGCCGCTATCTGAAACGTCATTTTTATAGTTAAAAACTGGGACAGTGAACTTTACAAATAAGTTCGTCATTGTATCGATCAGGAATTCGATATCTGCTTGTGTTTACTGCAGTTACAGAACTGAATAATGGGCGCAGTCTCCCAAATTCGCTCTTGTTTCCTTGTTTGATTTTATGAAATTGTGTGTTGAACAGATTTGAACTGTAAATGCGTATATTTGTTTGCCTCTGTTGTATATTTACCCTCTGTAATGCAACGTGGTAGTGTAATAACAGAGCGGTTTTCATAACACATTTTGATTCTTAGATTTCTTATGGAGGCGTTCGAAGAATGTCACATTAGCTACGCTACGATGCGGTGCTTGGTCTCATCTACATTTTTGTCTTGTCGTCTCGAGGCATGTTATTGTATTAATCTCTCTATGTGTCTGTTGTATTGCGGGAAATATGATGGCCCGCTGTGAGGAATGAATGAGCAGTTCTCGACGTGCTAAAGAGACCCACTTATACATGCGTTTATATGCTGACACAGACATACATGTTCGGTTCTGGTCTTATGGGTTATGACACAGTGATTAGCTACCAACGTTTCGGAATGAATTCCTCTGTCCTTCTTCAGGATAAAAGTGACTTATACCCTAAAGAAGATAGAGGCAATAGAAATTACTCTTGCTTTTAAGATGGAGGCAGCAGGGAACCGTTGGTAACTACAGGCCTGCATCGTAACCTACGAGGTCACAATCTGCGCATCTGAAATCTGTTACATACACAGCTTTACATCTATAGATGTAATACTAACAATATTGTAGTTCTCCGCCATGTTGAACAGAGTAACAATGGTGTGTGGTTTGTGAGGAACTACTTTAACCATTGGCTGTGAAAGGTTCTAGAATCCCTGTCTGAGTTTTATTAGGAACGCTTTCCGGACTCTTTCTTTAATCTGTAGTTCTCTTTGGCTTTTATCTCTAAACTTCTCCCAGAGGTAGAACTTTCCAATTTAAGTCTGGGTATGTGTACGTTAGGTACCTGAAGCTTACAGGTGGATTTTTTTTTTTTTTTGGGGGGGGGGTTTCAATGGGGAATAAGTTCAGTTTTATTGCGGAAAATCTACTGTGACTCATGACCCAGAAAAATGTTTTTTCCTGGCCCACCGGGTCGCGTATTTGCAGTGGACCTTTGGAGAACGCCATACGTTATATCCCAAATTCTCTCGGAATATACTTCGTAGATATTCTGGTAAATGGTTAGCCTGCTGTATTTCCGACTTTTCCCTAAGATAATTCTGTGAGGAGGGCGAGAAACTTTATGTGAGAAGTTTATATCTTCGTGTAATCTTATGATTTATTGGAGATGCTCTTCGTTTTACTTTCTCTGAATAATTTTAAGGTGGCGAAAATCGTGGGATGTCAAACCGCTGCAGTTATAAGACATCGCTTTTAAAATAGGCATAAAATAGAGAAATAAAATCTAGCGGTACGTAAAATAATGTCAAAGTCCGAAGTTTTCATTGTGCCTGGATCTAATTAAACCATCTTGTGAGTTCAGCCGCGTGGATAAAATAGCGAATCACTGAAACAGTTTGAAAATTCAGTGAACTGTACTTCACAATATGTAGCCCTACAGCCTATATATTTTATTAGCGTCTTCTTTTAAGTGTTATTCGATTTGACCATCTTAGTTGTTTGTTAGTACGTGTAAGCTAAAATATGGAAATGTAGTTATGTTTTATTGACTGTTTTAATGTTTTTACACCGAAGCAACGTAATTAAATGGGAATAATCCCAATGTTTGTAAGTAATTATTTCGTCTACGAATAACGCATAGTCATGCGTTATTTACACAAATTGATAAACTAATACATAAGAATGAGATTGCATGTATGTTTATGTATGTCCACCAGCTTGTTTGATTCTCGGTTTATTTGAAAGTTGATTTGGGGCACAGTTAGCTTTGGCTCAGGGTAATGTCAGTTTTACATGAAGTTCAAAGGAACTTTATTTTCTCACAAATTGATCCTTGGACAATACATAAAAGGTGTAACTCTACAAGATTTACAAGATAATTTTCTTATAGGTGTTTTTTCTTCATTTTACTTATTTTTAATTTAATCTTGTTTAGGTATTTGTAATTTTGCTTCATGTGAATCAGATTTTTATATGATGAAACTAATGTGATGAGTTCTGCAGATTTGTATTCCATAAACGAAGAACATCGACGCCTATGCAGTATGCAAGGAAATCGTAAAGAACGAATTTGGACGATGTCTGTGTTCCTCGTGGATTTTTCATGATTTAGGATTATGACATTTTCTGCACTCCTCTTTTAGAAGACAAAAGCGACATGTTGGTGTTCATGACTCCAAACAGAAAGTGTGTGGCTGAGATATGTGTTTGTTGTGCTTTGTAGACTATTTCAATGGGTATGTGTGACTTCACGGTCACTTAACTTAATTAATATATGCCGCATAGAGCTATAATCTTGCCTACAACTACAAAACTAATTATAATGTGGCTGGGATTTCAAATTTAATATTTCCCTCCTTATCCATAATAATCAACGTGTTCGTGTTTTAATTATCAGCCTCTGTTTTGGTGAACATATCCAAGAACGTGTATAGTGTTTTTCTTATTTGTTCCCTTGTACGGTATATGTAATCCTTATTTGATTGTTAAAATTACATGGCGGCTGTATATTATTTGCGAAAGTTGGCAAAAATCAAAATTACATTTACAGAGGAATTAAGGGCAGGTTGAATTCGGGAAATGCTTTGTACTTTTCAGTTCAAAATCTTCGGTGTCTTATCTTGCATTAAAATATAAAGATCGAGCATGCAAAACATTGAAGAAGCCTCGGCTACTGCGACTCTGGATGCACAAAGAGTGAACCTCATGGACAAGTTTACAAATATGGACTGATGGTGGCTGTTAGAGTCTCGCGTTTTTACAGAGTGATCGAAAAGTTACGCAAACCATTTGTGACACATGCTCTGTTTGCCAAAAATAAAATTTCACTGAAATCTGAAAAAAGAGGCGATTTTTAAGTGTTGCAACTGTCCACCGCTTTCAGCTATGTATGTGGCATTGGCTCTTTTCCTCATATTCCTTGCAACCCGACAAGTTTAATATCGTCGCTTCCTGCGTCATGGAAACGGTTCACCTGACGAGATACTGTCGATCTGTTTGACACAAGAGAATCGGGAAATGTGTCCCTGAACTTATTCTGGCAAGATAACTAAGAACGAGATACCAGGCAGTGTTCGACAATGAATATTAGTTGCACTTGTGAAAAATACATCTTTGTAAAAGACAACTGATTGGCGTGTAGGTTACAACATGACGTGACCTGTGTGGACCGTTGTATAGTCACAGAGACATCGTAAATTTATTAATCCAGTCTAACAGTATTGAATTGCAACCTTCAATAAGTACTTTAATATGGATATGCTTTGCGAACTGAATTACTTACAGTGGTAGAAGGCGAGGGAATTTCTACCTTCAAAGGAGCCAACATCAACATCACATTGCGAAATGAATAGCCAGGAGACAGCATGGACTTATCGTTTTTACTTAAACAATTAATAAAGTCTCCCCGACTTTACTTCAGTGTGGTGACCTGTGGGCATACGAGGTTCTCGGTGTCTGAGCAGCTCATCTCGCAGAACCCCAGGAAAATGTCAAGATCCGGGTTGCCGCAGGTACTATTTTCTGCTAGGGATTCCAATGATGCCAATCCTTTGCTCCAGTATGGAACTGCAGTGTCTCGCTATTAACATTCCAGCATAGGCATGAGAGACACGGATATTTCAAAGTAAATGCCACATCGAGGGACTTTACTGTACCGTCACTACCACAGCCACCATTGTCGTCATCGTTGTCATGGCTATTTAAATCGTGGACATTCTTGAGTACAGAGTGAGACAGATAATTGCCTTGCGTGTTTTCTTGTTGTCTTTACACGTATTCTTTTCACGGCGTTTGAGAGAATAGCTCAAATGCACGCGTAACACATTTATTTATTTATTTATTTAGTGTTCTGTCTGACGACAGGTCCATATGAACAGGATCCTTCCATCCTTTTCTCGGACTGGGACCTGTTCATATACGTTCTTGGCAGATGATCCAGAAGTGGTTTGCCATTGCCTTCTTCTGTGTGTGAATGGAGTAATTGTTGGGATGCCACGGAGAAACCGGGGAAGCCCCCGGAGGAAAACTCCGTGTTGCCTAGACCACGGCCTTGCCCAACACAAGTTATAAATTCGGGCACCGCCGGGAATCGAACCCGAGACCCTAGGATTACAAGGCCAGCGTTCTAACCGCTAGACCACCGTGGCTCAACAAGTCCATTGCCAGGCAAAATTTTAATCTTAAAAAAACGCATAAATCTGGAGTTACAGTGCATGCATTCACAATTTTTGCTGTTGTCTACGAAAGAATAATAACGTGAAAGGGGAAGACGGAGAGAGACAAAAAAAGAGAAAGAGAGAGGAGGTGTTACAAGGACGGGTGTACATGAAAACGAAGGTGGGTAAGGAAAGAAAATAGAATATAAGAAATACATGAACAGAAATGGCGATCACTTGGGCTTATTTGTAACTTATAACATTCGTGAAATAGCAGTCAGGAACTGCCTAATTCCATTTATAAATTATGAAGGGTCAGCGACATTGAGTATATAATTGTAACTAATGAGTGACTCAGAAATATCTACTATGTTATCAGTTTGTGCTCGTACGTTGTAGGCTTCTTCGACCACATAGTCAAATAATCTCACATAATACTTGGTTACTTATTCTGCAAGATTTCTAGTTTGTAGTTTTTTCAGTCAAAAATATGGCGAGAATATATAGTTTTCCTTATAAAGAGAGAAGCGCGTGTATTCAGAAAGTAGTTTTTCTAGGTTTTGTGTGAGAATGTTTTATTCCATCAAGGTACAGCAGGACATGGTCCAACTTCTTTTCGTTGTTTATGAAGGAATACGTGTTCCTTTTTGTAGATGACTTCAATGGTACATTAGTACTCGTTCTTAAAGTAAATACATTGGTAGATGGTGACTGTCTTACAAATAGCACACTATAAAATTTCCTTGAAGTCTATGACATGTTACTAGTGGAAGAGTTATAAGGTGCATTCTTAGAAACCATGGCTGCCTTCTGTGTCGTAGCGCCGTGCAGTCTGGTAGAAGTTAATCGAAGTTTCAAAGGTGCTTACTGACTCCATCATCAGGGCAGTGAAGGCAGTAAACACCTCTGAAACGTCGGTAAGCTACGGACTACATGGTGCAACTTTTCAAAAGACAGCCTTATTAATTTAAAATCGATACGTTACTTTTGTTTTTTAAATTTGCAGAAGAAATGTTTATATATGACCACAAGACTAAGTATTATTTATTTATGAGATTATGCAAAACACTCAGTTTTTTGTATATCGTTTTAAAGCTCATACATTCTTTTCGAACCTAAATAAGAACAGCCACCATGAGTGCATTTGGCTTGAAGCTGCATATATAATAAGGTCTGTGGTAGAAACACAAGTCTATCGATTAGTCCGCGGGGAACAATCGATTAGGCCTGTGGAGAAGCAGCTCCGTCTCTCTCTCTCCCCCTTCTCCCTCTTTTCGGATATACAACCACCGAAATGTCACCCACAGCTAGAACTTGTTAGGTGCTCTCGAGTCAGCCGTCACGAGTTTCCATTTTTGGAACAAGGGAAGTGCGTGGAGGGGAGGGGTGCTGCGACACAGCTCATAACATTGTTTATGGGTAGTGAGAGAACTCAGACTACCATCCTATAATAAAACACGGTCCCGTATACACGTTTTGTAAGTACAAACAGAGTCCCACCCATTTTCGAACTAAGAGTAGCTGACTTTCATTCGTTGCTTTATTTTTACTGATGGAGAAACTGTGTAAGTTTCGCAGATGGCTGTCTTCTGCATTGTAGTGCCATGTAGTCAGACTACGGCATTGCAACCCAGAAGACAGCAATATTCGCACTCAAATCCTACACGAAATAAATGCGTGTGTGTATTATTCATTGGTCAGAAACAGCAATTTTAAAACGTCTTGAGATATTGAACACAATGTAATATAGGTATGCCTGTGTACATGTTTAATCTGGGTTTCAGGTTACTAAATTATAAGATTTCTGATAGTATTTTATAAAATTATTTGGAATATGAAATGAGGTGTTTATATTTAGTTTTAAAAGTTTCTCCCAGTACGCGGGAAAATAAAGTGTATGTGTATATCGGTTTATTAACATTAGTGACGTAATCCGTCTCTTAATCGCCGTTTATTTACACCCATCCTCTGTTCTTCCAGTGCTCTCTGTGCTATTTTATCATGGATTACCTTACCTTTCTAATTCTCTGTTATTCTCACTTTTCCTTCCTGGTGGCATCCACTTGAACACATATTTCGGTTATCCATCTGTTGTCGACCATGCTTAGATGTGTCCGTAACATATTAATAGATTTTTTTCTTACGCCGTCCAAAATTTAGTTTTGTTTAGCTTTATTGCCTTCATGATCTGTAATTTTGATTTTTCTACACATTTTTGATACAGTACCGGCCATACTGATTTCTAGGTCGCTAAAAGTTTCTAATACTTGAAGTAAGCTCATCAAAAACCCTTAGTATGAACACGTTCTTGTAGAACTGGATCGATCGATTATGGCCGCTGACCTTGTAGGGAGTGCCCAATATGCGGACCACTCAATGAAGGAAGGAGTTTTCGTCGGTCAGTACAGTCTTTGTCAGTGCAGTGATAATTGTTGTCTTGTGACTGTGCTGTGTTAACAACATGGCACCTTTTTCGTTGAAATCTCCTTTCTGGTCATTGATAACTCCTCGTATCACAACACTCAGACAAACCACCGACGTCTTAATCAAAGAAGGACGAAATGAAAGCCTGACTATTGGAAATAAACATCCCGTTTTGTGACAACTGTTGAATGCTCAACTGTACGATTTAATCAAATTAAATACGTCAAAGCACAAATATTATGTGATTGATCAGATTTTAGCAGACAAAAAACGTACTGCGCTTAGACTTCCGCCGTATACTCCAGATTTAAACCCCATTGAACTTATTTGGGCAGATTTAAAACAATGGGTTGCAAGCAAGAACACGACATCTAAAATTAAGGACGTCGAGCAACGGTGTAGCCAGAGATTCGAAGAAATTGGGTAAGAGGAATGGGATAATGTATGTCAGCATGCGGAAAAACTAGAACAAATTTAGTATGAGCAAGAAGGCATAATCGAAGACGCTATTGAACGGATTATTATTGAAGATATTGCAGTGAACAGCAGCAGCGGTAGTGATGAATCGATTGATATGTCAAAAGGCGATGGTCTGTTAGGAGTGGAAGAATTTGAAGAGGACCGAAGAGTTGTGAAGAAAATAAAATTATCTAATACTCTCTGCAGTGTTAATTTTCTAGTGATGTGTAGTGTAGTGAAAATACGAGGTGCGATCGGAAGGTTTCCAGACTGCGCGTATAAAAACCCGTGCACTTATCTCAGGTATTAAATTCATCCATCACCCTCGAAGTAGTTCCCCTGGGAGTGAACACAACGATCCCAGCGCCGCTGCGAAGCCTGGAAGCATCCCTGGAAATCTTTCTTTGTCAGCCTGTCAAGCACCATCTGCGATTCTGCCTGAATCTCTTCTATCGTCTCAAATCTCCTTTCCTTTAGCTGAATTTTCATCTTTGGGAAGAGGAAGAAGTCACACGGAGCTTAGAAAGGAAGTTGGGGTCGGTTCTTGCAAGATCTTTGAGCTCCTGACAAACGAGAAGTCGATTCTGCTTCTGGTCCTCAGACAGGATGCGTCGCCTGTGGAGTTCTTCCTTTAGAATCAGCTGACAGGTCCCAACAATGTCGCACAAGTCGTTGATGGTACGACGTCGATCTTCGTAACATTTTCGGGCGTTGTGCTCGAAGATGGTCGTCCAGAATGCTCGTCATCATCGACAGGGGTTCGGCCATTTTTAAAACGTGAATGCCACCCAAAAGTTTGTGCACGACCCATTGCGGACTCCCCAAATGCTTGCTTTAGCATTTCATAGGTTTCCGTAGCCGTTTTGGCGAGTCTTTGGCAAAATTTGATTTGTTCATGAAAATCCGCCATTCCGAAATCGCAGGAGGGTCGGTGTAATGCACTACCAAAACGCCCGTAACTAAGAAACAAATGCTAATTCGATGATGCCGGCTGGCACACGGATTCACTATGAATGTAGGCCGCACCCCCTAGCGGCAGAAGCTCGTACTACATCCGATTCGCCCTCTATTGACACAGTCTGTAAACTTTCCGATCGTACCTCGTATACCAGTATTTTATGATGGTAATATCATCAGACATTGACGACATGTGTATATTTTGCTAGAAAAGTCCAGAACTTCGTTGTGTTGTAGAACAATGCGATAAGTTGTTGATTTTATATTACGATAAATTTACTGCATGAAATATGTACGTTTGGTCGAAATCACAAAGCGATATCGCAACACATGGCACTAGAACAGAACATAATCGCATCCATTTGCGGGATTCATATGTACACATGACCCACAATGCATCAAAGAGCAGAAGTCATTATAGCAGCATTTATGTGACTTAGGCACGTCATATGTAGGCTTTGACAGAGTTTTTGTTCTTTGTCACTGCATTCTGTTAGATGAAGTTCTTCCTAAACCACTTCTGTGCCCGTGTCTTTAACGGTATATTTAAAAATATGATTTGAAATAAGGACTTTGAGAGTTTCAGATTCAGATTTCAGGTTCTCACGGCGCCGGGTATGAAGATGCCTGTCATCTGCGTTGTCACTCATGTAGTCTGGTGTAAGTTTACCGACGTTTCAGAGTTGCCTGTCGCCTAAATCATTAGGGCGATCTTGTCCATAAAAGGCCAGTTTAGTACGTATTAGTTTCTCAAAAAGGACTCTGCTTTATGGAGTTTATGGAGTTAATTTCAGCTACAATTGGGGAAAATTAAGCGGGAATATGATCGTGATTAATAAGAAAGGTTGGCAGGAGACGGTGGTGACTTTGATGTACTATCAGGCACTCCGCTGGAGAGATTGACGAAAATTACAAACAGTGTCAATCAGAATATGAGTGTCTTCTGAGATATTACGCAGCGTAGTCTGGTAGAAACTGACAGTCGTATCATAGGTTCTTACTGCCTCCATCATCTGGGCGAAATATATAGTAAGAACCTTTTGAAACGTCGGCAAACTTCTACCAGACTTCACTGTGCAAGAACCCAGAATGCAGCCATCTTAAAAAATGTAACTGTTGATTATGTTCGTTTGGGCTCTAATTCCGTGGGTCTTGTAGGTAAGTTACCAACGTGTCGGAGGGACTTATCGCCTATATCTTCGGGGTTGAATATACTACCTACAACACCACACGACATCACAACCGAGAAGGCGATACCGACATGTTCATCGCCTGGAGAACCTAGAAAAAAAAATTAACACCTATTAGTCTACTTAGAAACTTTTTATTCTCATGTACTCTGTTTTTTATTCTGAGTCTTAGTATTTTTGCTCGAAAGAATATTCCAACCAGGAATGGGAGAGAATTAAGCCGACTATCGTCGACAAAGTATGTTCAGAATTCTTTAATTATTTATTATATAGGGCACAAGGGGGGAGAGGGTGGGAGGATCGATTTATGGATCGACAGATGGAAGGAAATAAAATGAAAATGTGTAATGCTCAGTGATAATAAATTGCACGCAAGTTAAATCAAGTTATGAGTTGTTGTTCGGAAGTCTGTGTTAAACGAGAGTCGTCCGGAACATAAAATGTTCAGTTTCTTTGGGATTTCGTTATAAGCAGGGTTTACAGCCATTACACGTTGCGGCCGTGTACCGAAATACTGAAAGAGCAATTGGACTGCCTTGATTTTTATTGACTGCGCAGAGGGTATGCATCACTTCACGCACTCGGCGTAGTACGCATTGTATCATTCACCATTCGACACAGTCATTAAGTGGCCCTTGTACACATCGACCCATCTGCTTACGTTACCTGTTCACGTGACTCGATGTGTGCCTCCGTATGTGGGTTGTGATCATGTGTGGGGGTCAGTTCACGGATATGTTCGCTGTCTGTAGTGAACCAACTGTAAAACATGAACATTTGCAAATTACGTATTTATACGGTTGTTTCAAAATGAAAGAAACGTGAAGCAGTGTCAGCGTCTCTTTTAATACATTTCCCTTATTTCATAAAAAACAACAACATATCTTTCTGTGTGCCTCACACGAAATTTTGCCTATGAACGTCTTGTCATTTTAAGCCGAATCACTTCGTAATTATCTAATATAAACAAGCGACTTTGAGGTGGTATAATTACGCAGATGGTGTGTCATTAGAGCGAAAGCAGAATCTCGAAGCTGCTGTATCGATAATTTGAAAATGATACCTATTGACTATGTTTAATGTGAAATACAATCCAAATCATTATAATTCCGATGATTAGTTTTAAGATGAAAACTGCAGACAGAACTGTCCATTATGCGTTCAGTTTTTCCACTCCATATTCACAGTAATTGGACACCAAGGGCAAAGCGTTCATGCTAACTGGATTATCCATGTTATCCCGCCTAAGATTTTCAAAATTGAAAAAGTCTTCTGCCTTCCGTGATTCAGTGGCACTCCATACATCGGGATACAGCAGAACCGATTAGATAGAATTCGTCGTTAGCCAGCTACAGCCAGCCAGTCGTTAGCCAGTTAGTTGAGGGTTAGTCTCACCGCCAAAAAATATATAAGTACAGTTTTTATTACCCGTGCATTTGAATAAGGTGTTTGCACCTCGTCTGAAAGAGTACACGTGTCTCTGCATATATTTGTTCGTAATTCGAGTGTGTTTGTTTGTGGGTAGTTTGTTGAAGTATGTTTTGCATATGTATCCCACATGCATGAATGTGCATACATGCATGCATGTATGCGAGCCTGAGCCAGCGCGTGGCCTACATTAACCAAACCAGACCACCCGGGTCCCCTCGTGACGTCACGTCGCATGCAGCTCCTGTGTATCGATTTCCCGCCATGCTTTACGAGACGAGGTTCTGCCCCTTTCGTCTCTCTCCGTTCTCCTGTAAGCACTCAGCAGTTCGCGCGTACTACCTAGCGTAGTAGCCCACAGTAATGCAGCATGGCAGTGAGCCTGCCCATGCGTTCTACATCTTTCCCGACCTCGATTATATTTCTGCTCCTGGTGTACAGTGACATCAACGAATTGCATTATGACTGTTCTACAGCCAAATTCTGCAGTTTCTTTTACACAGATGAACATGAGTCCAGGCCCCTGTATGTTCCTTTAATATAATACGGTAGTCGGAACGAATATTTGCGTTCGACGTCCGTTTGATTTAAAAAAAAAAGTGGATCAAAAGGGTGGGATGGGTAGGAGATAAAGAAGCATTCGCTGTCAATATTATAAATACCCAGTGGCAATACTTTGCAGCTCGCTGTGCCAATTTATGTGTCGGTAATATATTTGGATCACATAGTATATGCATCTTTCTACCCACAAGCTACTGGCGTATGTAAAACTCACGGTTTGGTCCAGGTTCTACATAAGGAAACTTCATTTATCAGGACTATATGGGGAAAGTGTGACCTGGATTAGGCGATACTCCAGTTTAGCGAAGTGACAACCAAAAATGCTAATAATCATAACATCGTGCTTGAATATTTAACAATCTTTTTAAGCGTGGTTCAAATTATATTTTATTTATGTGTGACTCACTTGCAGAACTTGTAAAGTTGATGTCAGAACTAGAAAGGGTATACTCAGTGCAACAAAAATCAAACGTTTGAAATTGTCTAAGTCCCGAACATGAGGTGATGTAAGCGTAACTAACACGTAAACAGTGGATAAAGTCCAACAATACTACACATTTTATGACACCATCGTTACAGACCTTTACACTTCGTTTGTAAAAAAAACACGTCATGGTGGTTACAATTTATAATTCATATTTGTATTCAGTAAAATGCTGGCTCGAATCTAGGCCGAGATGCTTTATATTTTCCATCTTTCTTGTAGACCTAAGTCTTCTGAGGTAAATGTAAGGTCGTCGCTTTAAATAGTAAAAGCGACGACCAATTCCTTCTACATCCTCACTAATTAATTGCAGGTCAATAACCAAATCCTAGCTGTATAAAGTGTTCAGCTGACAAAGTGCCTTCAAATAAACAATTGTCACAGTGGCAAAGGCGTCCTTGTGGCACTCTAGATTGTGAATCCATGCTGTCTTGTAATCCTGTTGATGGATGTGATGGTATCTCTCTCCGAAATGTTGGTATCCGTTTACAAGGCCATACGGGGTCACAACAGAGTAGTCTACTATCGACATAAGTAATTTTGAATCAAATATGATGGTGATAAGAAGCTATAACTCCAATTATAAAATAGGAATCGTGGGAAATATCTACCAATTTGGTAATTTATCCTTGTCGGTTGGTCTCCTGAGGAAAGGTAGTCCACAGTGTTACAGAAGTGTGATTTACCGCGAAAACTTGCCAGCTGCCGTTTCATTTCCTTGCTCCGAATTTTTTGGTATTAGTACTCCAGTGACTGCTATTTGTCTTCTAACCATCAAACACTTGTCGAGTCGTAAGGAAGACGTCTGGTCGGTAGCTTGTGATTCCCAAGACAGTACGAAACCTCAAGGCTCATTTTGTTCCGTAGTTGACATCTAGTAGCCCGCTGGCCGTTCTGCTCATTAACCATAGTGCCCTCTGACGTTATTTTGCAACTGATTAGAAGGAGAAAACGCGAGGAAAAAATAAAGTGGCTGTCTTCTGGGTTGTTTCACCGTGTAGTTTGGTGGAAATTTATCGACGTTTCAGAGGTCCTTGCTGCCTCCATTATCAGGGCGATGAGTCGCGTGAACATCTACCAGAGTATACGGCGCACGAACCCAGCAGATAGCCATCTTCAAGTGCCACGACGTTTGTTAGCTACTTCATTAGTCGTAGTTTTATTTGAAATGTGCACAAGCAAATAAAAACGAGGATGAAGTTTCCCGTATTCTATAAATGTTACAGAGAGTGTTAAAAAGGATTTGTGTCATGTATGAGATTTAAATTTATTGGAATCTCACCTTAGTTCTTGCACTATTATAGGAAACAAATTAGAATAATCATTACGATTCTAATATTCCAGAGACGTAAGAAACAAAATTAAGCTGTTTAATGAATGTTTTTTCTTTGTTACAGGTAAGTAGCTGCATCTTCCATTCGTTGGAATCTGAAGTAGAATTGTGATTAAAACGCAATTATACCAGTCCCCTTACTGGACGGGTCGATTTGGCTGCTGTTGTGAAATAAGTTATACTCATTGGTAAGTTAGTTGGAAGCCGAATACTTTTCTCGTTCATTTAAGATATATACGTACACGTCAGTTTTGTCTCAGAGGATAATCTTTTTAAATGTTTTGTTGGTTCATGTAAAACGAATTAAACTTTTTCAGATTTTTCTTGCTACAGGATTGGACTAGAAGTTCGTAGTTTTCTATGCGATAAAGTAATAACAAGCAGATTAATACAAGTGTCGAAGTGCTCGTATATTCTTTCAAGAAGTTCAGAAAATTGAAAATCCAAATTGTAATCGAAGCGTCCCATCGTGATAATACAGTCTGAATGTAACATGACATGTGAAAAATAATGTCATGCCATATTTTAAGTCATTTTTTACTTATGTATCCAGTCAACTGTTAGGTGGGGGGGGGGGGGGGGGGGGTGTCTGTAAAAGCGTAGTACCTACTTTTATACGTTGAAAACACCGTAATTTTCTTCTTTATAAATATAATTATCGCAGTATGATTTACACTGAATATAAATTACGTATGTGAAAGCGGAAGTTGTGTTCAGACTATAATGTCGTATATTGCGTACGTGACTGTGTATTAACATGCAGTTTGAACGTATGAAATGTACTTAAGGGCTCACGCAACTATGCGTGTTGCAGTCTTGATCATAAAATGAATTAAGTGGAGTTCATTCTGATGCTTATTCATTGACGTTTTCTTTCGTCTGTTAATTTAAAACTTAAAATATGTATAAAAAAGCACACACACACACACGATTTTCTGAAACTTGCTCTGCTTCCGTCGTCAGATAAAATCATACAACTTACATTGTTCGCGCCACGTAGTCATATGAGAGCTGGAGAAGGGGAGATCTTACTGCACATGCGCACTCCGCCTATTCCTGTCTCAAACACGTTGTACTCCAGAAATGTTGTGTATACGAATGGTGATGCAGGGGTGGACGTATGTTTTTTGAAAGAGTATAACGTAGCCGTTCATGCCCACTACACACCCAGCGTGCTCCTCGTGGTGCGCGTACTGTAGTCAGTTGGGTCCACTGGAAAGGGTTAATCTTCATCCCCGGACCGGGAATACAGCTTTTGGAAACATCTTGTGTTTTAGACATTTCTAAGTTTTAAAATGGCAGACAAAGGAATATGTCCAAGAATGCTCGTCAGTTTAATGGAACGCCTTCATGAAAAAACATTTAGATAAACTTGTCTACTCTGTGGTGGTGACATGTCTTGACCTGGATGTGACCGTTTCAGGTAGAAGAAATAGCTGTGAAATCTGTTGAGGATATAAGCAAAAGTAATTTTAACTAGTTAATTGCATGTGGTGGAGTTTTAATTCTCTGGTGAACTTTCTGGAATGTTCACGAATTGCCTTAATTTCTATCGTCCTAAAGCTGTTAATTGCAAGAACATAAACACCGGCTCCTTCGGTGGCTAGGAGTAGAACAAACGGATACAAAGTACACAAGCGGCGTGGAATATAAGTCTCGGATTTATTAAGTAGGATTTGAGGCTTTCACGGCGGTGAGTCTGAAGATGGCTGTCTTCTGGGTTATTGCGCCGTGTAGTCTGGTAGATGTCCACCAACGTTTCATCTCCCTCAAGATGAAGGCATCAAAAACCTCTGAAACTTCTACCAGACTACACGGCGCAACATTCCAGAAGACAGCCATCTACTTCCTTGGATTTATTAACTGTTCCATGAGAGAAGGAAAATTTCACTGCGATTCTCAGACTGTCTGAGAAAGTCTGGCATCGGCCGATTGAGATGTAATGGGATGAGTGACTATTGGTTTCTAGAAGAATGCTGTAGAACAGTGGAGGGGTAAGACGAAAGAAGATACGATGAAAAATGTGATGTCAAAAATATTTTTTCTTAGAAACTAAAAAGGATAATCTGTATCTAGAATAGAACACAGCAGACAGGCGAAGCTGCTTGCGAAGTTAAGTAAATTGAAATTGGGAATGATAGTGGGAGACTGAAGCTGCAGATAATACGAAAGATATGGCGAAGAGACGTCTCGAGTTGCAACTGATCTTCAGCAAGGACCGTCTGTAAGTTCATTTTCTTCCCTTAGTCTTCAGAAACTTTGCACCCTCGCTTACTTGCGCGCACACACACCCTGAGTAAAGGGGAGGGGCACACGACCCAGCACGCTTGGAGGCGAAAGTAGAGATTCTCTTTTCCGGGGAAAACTTTCCACATTTAACTTTCAATTAAGCTTTCCGTCCGTTAGCGTCCTGTGTAAGTACCGGATGGCATGGAAGACAGAAAGACTGCGGGAGAAGAGAATGAGATTTGATGGCAGCTCAGCTTCCATTTTAAATGCTGAGTTGAGCGCGGGACAATTACTTTGTGCCGCTTCTGCTGATGTGCAGCCCTTCGCAACAGTTCACCCACACATTACCCTTACCGGCCACTGGAAAATAAGACGCCATCATGTTCTGGACAGACGGTAGTGTAAGAACCTTCGTCAACAGTTGTACTTCGTAAGTCACTGATCATGTCAGAATATGTTGCGATTTTTTGTATTATTTTATTATAACGTCCGTACAGACTGGTAACAGCTGGGAGATACAAATTGTAATAATTATGGTTTCGTGGTTGTTTTTATGAAATTCCTTAGACATACGGGCGAAAACGATTACGTATAACCTCGTATTTTTGATCAAGTCATTTGTAGCTTGGTTTATCAAAATGTTTGCGTACGCCTTTTGATGGAGATATGCCACATTTAAAGATAACACTGATGATCGCCTGATAGAGGTCGAAACGCCTCCGTAATATTGCAATAAATATGACTGTTAAGTTGTTGTTATTTGAAAATATTATTTGCCTCAGATATAAAATAAATATTTTTATATAATTAAGACAGGGGTCCGTAAGAAAATGCATAGATCTTGAAATTCATTATAAAAGAACAAGCAAATAGCTGTTAAAATCACTGATATCTGGAAGGGGTCTGTCTTTAACTTCTTATTGAATAGCTTTATGAATTCCTTGTATATAAGGGAGATCACCATTGGTATAGCGGAAACAAGGTGGTAATTCTATCGTGGAACGAACCATGAGAATATTCAGATCAGGTCAGAGGGCTGTGGTAGTTCGTAACCATGACAACACGGGAGAAACTTCTGATAGTTCGGGGTCTTGCTTCTAAACTCTTGAGCTTTCTTCATAACCAGCGCAAGAGTAGGTCTATGGGAAAGATGACGCTGTGCAAGGCGGGACATAGAAAATCTGAAGTCATATAGACCGGTTAGGAAATGGAGAATTGAATGTAGACTTCTGGAAGGCGTGAAGAAAGTTCAACGGATTACAAAGGAGGGTGCAACTTCGGTCAAAACTACAGCGCGCACAATGGAACTTCTTAAATTTACCCATTAATCGAAGCCTATAGGATCTAACAGGAAGTTTTGCTAAGTAAGAAATCAATTACCCACTCGCCTGATGATGAAGCCTCTAAGCACGGCTGATACGTCAGTTTCTGTGGTACTACTCGGCACACCATCCCAGAAGAAGTCATCTTAATACTCGCTTTTTTGAGGACTTATCTGCTTATCCTTTTTATATGACCCTGCTGTGAAAATTTATCTTGCTTTCGTTACTGTGAAGAAATCTAGGCTACATAAATGTTATATCGGATTATGCGTTGTATGAATCGGTTGTAGGAAAGTGTTATAATAATTTATGAACCGCGATATACTACTCATCCCCAGAATCTAGATCGGATAAGGGATTTTCTTCCGGTCCATCATACGTATTGTTGACGTAATGAGGTGCTTCATGCATACATGCATGTTTATTACATTCTACGGATCCTTACATTAGTCAGATGACAATAGGATGTGGATTGTCTTAATAATACGATACATATTAAGCATATTACAAGTCATACTATTATAAAATATCACGTATTGTAAACAAAGGGTTCACATCCCTAGTGATATGTTACAAATACGTCGACCCATTGTACGTAGTGGATAAATTATACTACCCATTTATATTACACGTAGGCAAGAAAACATTAATGGACATTAGAAATTATTTGTTAACATAATAAATTCATCAACGGAATAAAAGGAATGTGTAAGCAAGTATCTTTTTAATGCTACTTTAAATAGCAATCTTTATTGATTATTACTATGGTGATTAAATAAAGGATGAGCTGGATGGGGTATGTAGCACGTATTTGCCATTCTCAAATTTTCGTCACACTCTTCCTTTGGGTTTATATAAATTCTCGGTGGCATTTGAGGATCTGAAGGCGGTGTGTCGAAGATGGCTGTGTAGTCTGGCAGAAGTTTATCAACGTTTCGGATATCCTTGATGTATCCATCATCAGGGCGATAGTGGAAGCAGTAAGGGCCTCTGAAACGCTGGTAAATTTCTACCAGACTACATGGAGCTACAACCCAGAAGACACCGACATTTATATAAATTCTCTTCACCAATATTATCGAATTTACATCGAACTGATAGAAGTGCTTGGTTGCCTCAAACCGCATTCTAACAGGACCATAGAGAGAACACAAAAGCTAAGGTAACTTGTTTATTGTGGTTGAATATTGGTTAGATGTGTCCGTGCCTCCAACAGTTTGCATTGGTTTTTAAATAGTTGAGTGAACGGCTTAATAAAAGAGTATTATCAGTATGTTTGTTTTTAGTTCCTTCCATTTACATTAAACTGTCATCATTAATTCCTTTTCCCCCCGAATTCTTTTTTGTTATTCGTCCTATATTTTCATAATGTTTTGTTTCTCCCGGTGACCCTTAAACTCTTGAAAATTAATAACTTCAGAAACGTATTATGCTGATCTTGTTGGGTGTGGATTTTAGCTGTACAACGAAACAGTTTTTGCAAAAAGAATATAAAGCACAAAATATAACATTTTTTCATAAGTAACTACACCAGACACATCACATAGTTTTGTTTTGAAAATGGAATGTTCATAATCAAGCAGCCATAAATTGGACGAAATTAGGAAGATGCTTATGAAAGAATATTCTAAAACACACGAGACACATTCGTATATTTTCCTGTTATAATGGACAAAGGAATTTTACATTTAGTAATTTGTAAATGTAGGCGTAAGCGGTTTCATCTGGCTTGCGACACGACCAATGCCAGGCTGTTGTGAACGCGGTAATGAACCTTTGGTTTCCATAAAGTGCGAGGAATTTCTTGACTTGCTGAGCTGAACTTGCTGTTAGCTTCTCAAGGACTTTGCTGTGTGGAGTTAGTAAAGATAAGTAGTCTACTTTTCGTAAGTAATTTGCATCACCCTGAGAAACTCCGCAAAAGATAGAATTAATCATTGTTAACAACTTACAACTTTGACAAATTGTGATACTTCCTGCGATGTTTCGTATCAGGATTAATGGAACAGGTGGCAGAACACGTTTGTACTGAATGTTTCGTTTGTCGATTTCCCTTTATTTATGAAATTGCAGTTGCTTCGGTGAAGGTAAAATGATCGTGAGAGATGAATTATTGGATAAAATTCCTGCTTTAGCTCGATGGATTTACCGATAATTATTTAGTTTAGTATAAATAAAAACCTCTTCAGATATCCTTAGCTGCATACAAAAGTTGGAAAGTCAGTGTTAAGCTGTGGTCCGCAGACGGTACTGGAAAGTTTCGTAAATCATGTAAAAAGTCTTAGAACGTTTAATCGCCCCTCATATTAGTTTATAGAATTCTAAGGAAATAATTTCTTTTTAATCTCTTTCACAACTGTAGGTTTACGACCATTCCTCGGTTTTGATGAA
>NW_019059662.1:329799-362754 GCF_000696155.1 Zootermopsis nevadensis | reverse complement strand
TGCTGCCTCCATAATCAGGGTGATCGCCAATTGAAATTGACTTTTTTCTAGTAGAGCTTGGTGGAGAGGCGTTATAGCTCCTACTCATTCTTAACCTCGGCACTAGATGGGGGTGAATGGTTAGTGGCACGCCCCGGCCCGCGAAGCCGGTCTAGACGCAGAGGCTAGAGGAAATATCCTCTACCCCTGTCGGAGATCGGACACCGTTCTCCGACAGTAGTCAATCACTATACTAACCCGGCTTCAAATTTAACCTGAGATCTAGATCTATTTAGATCTCCTTATGAGTAAAAGTTTAATTTTCAACGTGACAACAACTAACTAAAAATGGCCTGTTTTTTGAGTGATGTTGTTTTTCTTAAAACCTCTCAGTTATGTCAGTAAAACGCAGAATCGTATTATTTATAGGACAAAGAGGAATGTCTGCTGTCGGGCTGGAAATGGAATGTGGTTGTTGATTCAGGTGCTGAATGTCAGTGTGAAGTTTATGATGGTTCAGGCTTGGATGGTTGTTCCGAAAGTCCCTTCTTGCTGCAAAGTAACTATAGGATGTTACGTTATCCGCAGCATAATCAATAGTGGCGTTGGTTGGTATTTAGGGAGGAGCCATCCACCTCGTTACTGGCAAACAATGGTTCACCCTCCTCATTACCATACGTCGCCCAACCTCATCCGTTCTGCCTAGTGCACAATGGGAATAGTCAGTAACTTACAAGCAAGTAATGAATCTGTTTTCACAGTAAATTGCTTTAAAATTTTACTTGACCCCTCGACATTATTAAAGGTTCGAGCAACTCTAGTAGTTCTGGGTGCAATTCAATCTAAGACTGAATATCTTTTCAAATGGCTTGTGTTTCTCCATACTCGTAACTAACGTCATCGTAACGGAACCGGAAAGTTCAATATCTCTAGCACCAAAGCCCTCCTTTGGACACGATCCAAAGACAGTTCCATCAAATTTCTGTCCTCAGACTTCTTTTTGCTCCATTTTAATGTCTTGCTCTCATGTTTGTCTTCAAAATAGACGATTTCAAAGGGCTTTCACCACCAAAATTCTGTATGCACTCTTTCTTATCTCCCATATCTTAGTCACAGTCTCGGATTGTTTCCCTCCTGCGGTTTGTAGTGAAGTTGTAGAAGTTCATCACATATCGCAACTTTGCCAGTTAAACTTCTTTTCCCATAATTTTACGATTGTATTTATCGTTTGCTTCTTATTGTTGAAACTTCTGTTCTTCAGATTATCTTCTATAGTTGAGACCAAATAGATCATTGGTGTAGTGACAAAATGGCTGACGATAAAATGGGCTGGACCTGCAGAACGTCTGAGAGAAATGAGATGATGAAACAAAATTTGATTAGGAAGAGATTACCAAGACTAAATGGGAGGATACGGATGCAGTTAAAATGCATTTTAGAGAAACATGACGTAAAGGTAGGACTATATTAATTCAGGATACGGTACAGTGGCTGAATAATGTGAACACGGTAATGAAAACATAAAATGCAGAGAATTTCTTGGCCAGCTGAGCGATTGTCAGCTTTTAAAAACGACTCTGTTTCATGAGATTAGTATAGGTAGTATAAGGATGAATCTTTTGCTCTTCGTTTGTGGTTTATTATGCTCCATTAATTTTGTATACAACTTGGCTTGCATAAGCACAGGTTTATGACTATTCGTTTACAGTGTAAACGCTTTTCTGTACTGTAGTGAAAGAACTGTACTAAGCCCCAGTTGGAGCCGGGATATCGTAGGATGGACGGAGTTGGCTCAATGTAGATTACAGTGTCAGGTTCGGTCTTGATAATATCAGCAGTTATTACTAGTATTTTATGCACAATTGGCTGTGTTTTTGTAAGGGCGAAGCTATGCCCAACGCATGATTAGACGAATAAAATAAAACAGTGTCAAGGAATCATTTAAGTCTAAGGTTTAAGGTTACATCACACATTCTGTTAGTCAAAGTGTCGCATGTTCGATTTCTGAAAGGAGCTTCAGGTTCTCGCTTGCGTGAAGGAATTGTAAGATTTTTAGCACACCAGCTCAGTTGAAGAGCGTTTGATGGACATTTTTATGCCCTTGGGTCAAATCGCGGGCCATTATTACCTACATTGTACCCGTAATGCTGAGCCAATATATCATCAACTCTGAAACTGTTCTGTTCCTTGACGTATGACAGCCAATGTTACCTTACACTTTGCCTGTTTTCCGTCGCTGATTTGATTAAAATTCTTGACGTTGATATTTTGTAATATTGTATCTAATATATTTTTAAGATAGAAAATCACACAGAACTTAAAATATGCACCACAAAACATGGCGTAGAATAAGAATAAATTAAAAATTTCTAATTAGTTCTAGAACGTCCTCAGTGGCTTTAAAATCACAGCCAACTAACAAAATGTACCAGTTGGTTGAAGAAGACTTAGAAAAAATAATAAAAAATACAGAAAATGTATTCACATGCGATCAGTAACAGGCAAAAGTTCTATGGTGTTCATAAATCTATTATGTAGGACATATTACCAGTTCTGACAAGATTTGTAGATTGAGCTAAATTAATCTTTTCAAAGCACAAGAAGAGAGAACTAATTTTGCTCTTGAAGATGACTGTCTTCTGGGATGGTGCGCCGTGTACTCTGGTTGAAGTTTACCGACATTTCAGGGGCGTTTTATGCTTCCATCTTCAGGACACGGCGCAACATCCCAGAGGACAGACATCTTCATACTCGCCGCAGTGAGGATCTGAAAAGCTTTGCTCTTGCTGAGTGCGTCAAAGAAAGGGTTTCCTGTGACACCTGTAGACATTAGAATGCAGCATTTCAGTGTGTTCGTGTGTGTTGACAAAGAAAGCAAGTGTGCTGACCGAAATTGGTGACGAGGGTACTTGAAAGAAATCTTGCCATTAAGACACCTGAGACATCAACAGCTACATCTCAGGACGTGGACAGGCAGGTGGTGGAAGGACCCACTACGGACTATTTTTGAAAAAAAGAAACTTGTCAACATGCTTTAACAGTCCCACAAGTGGACGAAACTGGGCTACCCTACAATACGCGCGTAACAAAGGCAAAGGCTGTAGTGGACGGAGCAAAGCAGACGCTTTCGCATTTGCCAACAGAGAAAGGAGAAAATAGAGTGTAAGCATGTTGTAGTGAAATTGGCACTTACGTTCCTATATTTCTAACACACAAAGAGGTGCGAATGAAAGAAGGGTAGGTGCAGGAGATGGTATCCGTCCGGGATTTGCTTTTGTGATTACGGACAATGGATATGCTCAGAATTTATGTAATTTCACTTGTAGTTTTATGCTCAGTCAGTTTTGTGACTATACTACGGGATAAGCTATCAGGGTTCGATTCGAGGTAGGACAAGACATTTTTGAAACAATGATCATTTCTTTGTTTACAAGAGCCTGCCACTAGAACCTTTCCTTAGCTGGTTGAATCCAGTCAACATTCTCGTTACCTATTTAATATTTTGATTGGCCTATTGTTCTCCCATCTACGCTTTTGTGAAATATGTGTACGTCTAGTTCATTTTAAGTTTCAATGAAGGCTACTCCATTTTATGAGTTTAAATTTAATTAGTGTTGAAGGTAGTGTGCAAATACGTTGTATAACTGTTGTATTTATCAGTTTTTTTTACAAAGGGCACAGTTAATGTCATGCGTACATATCATCCATTTGATGTAGTTATTTTGTTGGAGATAACGTCAGAAACCTATCGTTCTGGAATACGGAGATTTGCTTGTAAACCGCACTTCCTGGCGAGCCATAGTTATGTATTATGGAGTAAGGTTTTCCGGTTTGTGTATGGTAAGCTGTTGCCATAATCCTGGTCATGTATTAGTAAATTCATCCGGTGAAATATATGTTAGAAGCTTATGATACAAGTTTTATAAGAGCGTGGTTAATGGCCCCTCCCCACACAACTCACAACCACAACCTAAAATAGTTGAACAGTTTATATTCTGTCAGTTTGTCTGTCTCTTAAACGAATTGTCTTATGGGACTTAAGAGTATAATATTAAAAATTAAATCCGTGGCGTAACAGCTCCAGAGAGCTAAAGGCGACTAGCTTGACTGCTGGCCTCACGTTCACATGCCTAAACAGAGGTGAACAATCATCTAACCAGATACAGGGTGGCGTGTGGTCAGCATGACGAACCCTCAGCCATTGCTAGTTTTCATGACCGGATTACGCTACTCATTGTAGCTCCCCAATTTCCTCACGATGCTGGGTTGCCACCGGTCCCAGACACCGGTCTAAAATCTCATGAGAAATTTCTTTCCCCGAGACTCGAACCATATCACAGGTAAGAGTATAATATATTCTGGTATTTATTTGGAATTCCTTCGTAGATGTTTTGCCTAATTTTAAAATATCTAAGAAAGAAACTAAGGTTATGATCTTCTGGGGAATGTACCCTGTCCGAACGAAGATTGTACTGGAAGATACAATTTTAAAACAAGTTTAACATTTTGACTACTTAGGACGTGACGTGCCATATGAGTAACATAAATATATAAATAGTAAAATACATAAATATTAATCAATAAGTGGCAACATTAGAAAGTCTCTCCATGTACAAGCAGGAAGATTTTATTAGTACCCATTTTATTGTTTGTTAGTGAAGCTTTCGTTTTAAGAAGGGGGTGAGGATTTGAAGAAGTGTTAAAGGTTTACTCATTAGTACAGGTTGAGAAATTATGAAATTAGAGACGATTTTGACGTATTTGCAATTGAGGATAAAATTCGATCACGTGTAACTGCGACACGTAGAAAGAATACCAGAAGAAAAATGATTAATAAGATTTGTAATTATCTTCCATGAGGATGAAGACATTGCCGTCCTCGAATTCAGTTGTTTGAAGCAGAACTGTCTCGTGGCCTAACCTTGAATGGCACCAAGTGGTGTGTCTATTAAGATAGACGTATAATATACTTCACTCTAGCTCTGTTAGGTTTCGATAAAGGTGGCACTTCACGACAGACAAAGACAGATTGTTAGTTGCAGACGAAGTTACTTCCCAGGAGAGTGTACAGCACCAGAGTAGTTTGGAATATGAACTTAATTATTTCACCCAATTGATGTGGCTAAACATAGGGCAGAATACGACTGAGTACATACACAGAATGTATCGGCCTTCACATTATTATTGAATTGAATCTTTGTGTTTCACTAGCTAACACACTGTCCTCAGGCTTTACTGCCTGGGGACAGTGGCCTAAAATTTCACATTAAAGAAGCAAATGTAATTAATCTGACGTTTTACTGAAGGTATAAAAGTGTGCGTTATTTGGTCCTACGGCTTTTTATGATGAGAGAAAGAATGTCTCATGGAAGGAAGTACAGGCGAACAGTTCACCATACGAATTATTAATAACGGCTGACACTATAATATTTTAGATGAGACGGCGTGAAATTCTGTAATTTGTTCCACTTTCTCGCCTTTGTCAAAAGAATACAGCAAAAGAAATATTTGCTGAGAAACAGACGTATATTTTTTGTCATATTTGCTATCTTCTACGTGTAATTTTTTTTCTTTGGTATTGAGGGAAGGACGTATTCACATTGTGACAGGGTAGAATGCCTCCATGTTTGTCTGTATGTTATACTGTTGGAAGAGCCAGTTCTTTCCCAGATATTTATAATGCTTATATAGATTGTTTGTGTTTTACTAAAGCTCCGAGCTTCCGCAGACCTAAATTAAAACGCAATGGCTACATTGAATGATTTCTGTGAAATCCCAGTTATTGTTATTAGCACATGTAACGTTCTAATTTTATGTGGCAAAAACGAGGAAATGTAGCCTAGAGCCCTAGTGAGAAGCTTCATAATTTGCACTGCATTAAATAGTAGAGTGATAAAATCAAGGAAAATGAGGTGGCAACGTATTTATCCAGTACAAACCAGATGAGAAATGCATACAAAATTTTAGTCGGAAAATCCTAAGCTCTTTGGTAGACATAGGTGGAGGTGGGAGAATAACATTAAAATATGTCTTAAAGAGATCGGATATTTAGTGGCTTAGCGACTATTAGCTTGTCAAAAAGGATTCTGCTTCTTAAAGCTTGACTTATGTTATTTTTATACTTATGTATATATGATTTTGAAAGGCATGAGAAGTCAACGGAATGGATAGACACGTCACATATACTGCACTTGTACTACATATGAATACGGCGAACATTTTATACGAATGTCACCGTGTACTTCAGAATTTCCGTGTGAAATTGATGTATGTGTTTAATTGAGACTTGTACACTCTTAGCGAATGCCTGAGCAGTTGGATTGGAAGGGAGACTTCTAAAGATTGCATTTAAAATGCAAATATATCACAATCTGCCCATTTATAGACCATGAGTAGAAATATATTTTAAAATTAATTGATTAAAATGTAACTTTTGACCCTCTTTCGTGCCACGCTATAGTCGGATGCCTCGGAGTTTTCGCCTTTGCCAAGATTCTGGTGTGAGTTATCTCTGTGAGTTTTTAAAAGTTTGTGAAGCAGCAGATGTGATCTCATTTATGTAAAAAGAAAGATTTGAATACTTTACTCAATAAAATGAAGTGATGTCCTGCGCTTTGCAATGTTGTGCTTGTCCTCTGAAGATTAAATATTTATTGACATTCCTTAATATAATACTTACGATTGCTGGCATAATAATATCCGATTTGTTCATGCCCCCTTTGTACCTTATGAATGTGTCTATATACTAGCGATAAAGATCGGTGCTGAGGACAATTTTTGGGCCTAACGTAGGTGAAGTGACACGAGGCTGGAGAGTTGTTCCATATTTTGTTCTGTTCGCTAAATGTTATTAGGATGATTAAATGAAGATAAGGAGATGCGTGGGGTATATAGCATACATAGAGATGATTATTATATAAAAAAAATATTTGAACGAATAAAGAGGAATAACAAGACGTAGATAGGAGAATAATATTAAAATGAATCTGTACGCCTACTAAATTTTGAATTCGTGAACGGTGGTCTGCTTATCGTGCTCAGCTTGAAATAGAGAAAATACTCGATGTTCTACATTTATAGTAGTACCCGTGAACGATAAATATTTTGTGTTACCCGCAGTGGTAAAACCGTTCATTGTATAATCATGTAATACTGGTGCTCCATTCAACATTTGCTGAGACATTCGAACAGTTTTAAGGGAATCATTTACTTGACTCAGAAGTTACTAAAGAGTGAATAAGGCATGCGGACATTGTAATAATATATTTTCGTGAAAATTAAGGATGACAAAGGAATGCAAATAGCGCTGTTTTTCCAGCTACGAGGTGCTATTAATGCTCTTAGTACAGTTTGACCTGCCTGCTTGATTAAATAAGCTGACAGCTTTACTTCGCGAGGAGTAATTATTTTTGTAATGTGTTATTTAGCCTTTCATGACAAAATTACACTAAATTTCGATCCCTGGGTATGGAACATAACTACTCAGAGACATGGTTTCGGCTACTATAGTTCAGCCTGCGGAAGAGATGATAAACGTTCAAGACATTACGACACAGTCTTGAACAGTACCGTCATGTGTAAACGGAGTCGTGCACTTGCTGAACTAATGATGCTTTCGTTGTTGAGAAATGAGAGTAACGACTGCTCTGGATTCTCTTGGTTTTTCTACTTGAATGAAATAAAAGTGGGGTCGGATGACAGAATGGACTGTAATATAAAGAAGAAGGTGATATTGAAGTTCTGTGTACTAGATGTGAGAAACGTGTGTGATAGGGACAAAACGTATGTGTAGAAAGAATTCAGAGAATACGAATACGTTGTTACATAAGAATATAAAAAAACTTTCACACCAATGAAAATGAAAGTGATATGAAGAAAGGAAAAATGGGAGGAATATCGTTGAAGAGAATGAGGAGGTAAAGAAATATGAAAAGGGAAAGAAAGTAAGAAATAGCATACAATAGAGTAGACTTCAGATTAACCAGGGTTTAACGAAAGTTAAAAAATAATTTTTAAAATGTGTTGTAAAAGTTATAACGTTTAAAAAGAAAGAGATGAATACAACAGTGACATTATTTAACGTACTGACATGAATCAGCTGTTGATCAAACCTGAAGTTTACGATTGTAGAACCTTATTACTATCCGCTGGAATACTTTTTCAAAAATAGTTGGTATGCGCCGTATACTGACTGTATTAAATTTTATATAAAATCATTTCTGCTCTTAGTAAATCTTTAAAAATTTAAGTAGTGTATGTCCATATGCCAAAGTGAAAACCCTTCAAGAGGTACTGAGAAGTGGAGGTAGAAGTTCATGAATTTCTATCCTCTGCACTATATGAAGAAAAATGGTCGACAAAAGTTCAAAGTATCGACTGGATTTGAGGCCTGTTGGACCCAAAGCTGGCCCGGGCGTGGTGACAAATAAAAATTCCTACCCCCACCGCGAATCGAAACCCTGTCGTTCGGGACATCAGCAGTCGTTCTTCTGCCTGACCTAGTCTGATTCCTTTTAGTATTAATTGAATACTAATTCATGCATATGAAATACATATAAAAAGCTCATAGTAGACTTATGATTGCTAGATGTATTTTAAATTAAGACTGAAGTATTCCTATTTTAGTTCCAAGGTAAATTATGCGGGCAGAAATAGTCACAGTCTAAAAGAAAGATTGAAAAGCTAAATGAGATTTACGACTCAAGTATCAGTAGAGAAAATTAGAAACTAGCACAAAATATAAAAATCAGAAACGGCTTAGAAAATTTATATAATTTTAAGAGGTTATTTGTAGCGATAATAAATACCATTTCTAACTAACAGGGAGTCACAGATGGACCCGAATATTACACCGAAAGAGATGCAGGAGTGTAAGTAGGATGCCGAAAGAAACCACTAATGACTTACAGATAAGGAACCTTCAATATGAGCCGCTGCCACAGGATATTCCATAGCGGGTGAACGAGGTAATGCCAAATAAAATGGCAGGCTCTCACGGTGGCGAGTACGAAGATGCCCCTGGCGATAGAGGCAGCAAGCACCTCTGAAGTGTCTATAATCTCCAACCAGACTACATGGCCCAAAGGAGAAAACAGCCTCTTTTTTAGGCAATACGATATCGCGTAACAGAGGAACTTATTTTTACTAAGACGAGGAGCTGCGAAATTGTGCTCCCAATAGGATTTCGCTTCGCAGGATACATGTCTGAAACCAACATTTGTAAGCAGATGATTGCTAATGAAACTCTCTGCAGTACTACATTTCAGCATCTCCTTCCTGCCGTAGGAGCTAGTTAATTCGGCATAGAGCCTCCCATCTAAGTAAATCGTGTCCAACAATTTACACTGCATCATGTTGAACGTACAGCTTCCATTCTGTTTGAATGTTTCTCAGAGATGGGCCCTTTACACTTGGAGGATTAATAATTTGTCATGGTGTTCAAATGATTGAATTCATCACATTTAATAATTCAAATATCAAAACCGTCTTCGCCTTTTGTCTTACATGTCGTGTACCTGACTTACGGGTAAATGCAATTATTTAGAGAGATCAAGAGGTGAACCTGTGGAATGTAGCAATAACAATAGTAGCGCACATGTCTATGGGCACCGTATGTGCGATTATTCTACGGCATCTCAGATTAAAAATAGTTCACTTACTAACTATAGCAAAATATCCAAAGAATGTAACTAATACAATTGCATGTAGGTCTATTTTTCCGCTTGTATTTCTTGTATTTATAATAAATCTACATTATTCGACTCATACACACAGAAAGTGCATTGCGAAGTCTCTTTAAATAAAACAAAATAAAATTAGATTATGTGACAAAGATATATTTCAAAGATAGGCCAAGTAACTAACTTCTGAAACTACACCCATGCACCCTTGCAGCAGAGTAATTGAGACCCATAAGTAATGTCTGCAACAAAATATTCCTGAAATAATAAATTGTTGTGTGAATAAATCTTTTCTTTTTAAACCTAAACGGGAAAGTTGCAAAGATTTGTATTTATCCTCGGTATATATTCGAGTGTTCATACCAAACAAAAATTATAGCGTACGATTTTATAAAACTGCGGTTCTTCAAATGAAACCACTTCTGAAATAACCGCTGAAGCACAGAAAGGCCCATCAGAATTTTAGTGTTACGTGAGGATTAATGTTTCTGATCGAATTAAGCAGCCCACTCATGAAGCCCTCCTGGTGGAAATTCTCAACTTTTTAAGCGCCAGCGATTCAGGTTTATGAACCCATAGTTCCAGAATTGTAATTAGTTAAACGCTCTTGCAACGCAAAATAAATAATAAACCGGAAATTGTTGGTGCATGAGATTTGAAGGTAGTAGCAGGGAAAATATGATACCGTTTTCCATTCTAAAGAACACTTCTGACCGAAACAAAGTGAATTCTTCCTCGTGGCACTTATTGCTAGACATGACAATTGCATCAGTTGGTTAACAACTCCTGACCGACTGGAGCTGGCTAACGATGCATTTTATGTCATCGGTTCTCTTTCTTTCCAGCGTGTGAAGTACCTCTGCACCAAGAAAGTAAAACATAACACTTTTATTTTCTATTTTTATTTATTTATTAATTGGTTTTAAAGTGCTATCCGGGTTACTGGGAGAGCAAAATGCTGTATAAAGAGTATCCTACCACATTAAGTTTACGTTGATATATGCGACGAATTATCCTGTGCCTTTCTTTATGTCAATGTCCGCCCGTTTCTTCTGCAGCCACGACCTGCAGAACTCCTCAGTGTTCAGTTAGCAGTTACTCTTCATTACTGCCAACTTATCTCACCTCCACCCTCAAAAGAGCACACGCCCCTAAACTTCTACGGATCTTACACACGCTCCACCTTCAACCTCCACAACTTCTATTTGATTCGTCTCATGGAAGAGGTCTTTTAATTCCCAACCACTTTAACCCATCTCAGGTCCAAACCAATTTCTTAAAGAAAGTGAATTCTTTCAGCTTCATATAAATCTATAAGGAATAAGTAACAAATCACGTTAAAGTAACCCAAGAACGAGGAATGTGGCTTTTTTTGTTGGTAATATTCAGAAAAATTGATTTGCTCTAATGTCTGTGATTCGTATTGAACACATTACTGTCCGTGATATGATTTCTGTTGGGTTTAGTGCGGATTTAACATATGCGTAATGACAGGTGAACATTCTCTACAGATGAGATCATCAGTTCTTTCTTGCACAGTGTCATTTATTTAAGAGCATAGCGGTTTATATTTTATCTGTTCGTTATAATGTGGTCTGGACCTTGGATGGAGATCGACCCATCTCAGGCGTACATGTCTAAAAGATATTTCTGAGCTCCGTTAACAGTTACAAATTCCAGAGACTTGGCCGTGTCTGGTTTTGAGGTGACTCTGTGTTTATTGTTATTTCCATATTTTAGTAATTCCTTCACGTTTTCTGTCTAACGGAATATCGTCTGAGCTTTTCGATTGAGCCCTTTCATTATTATTTTCCTTTTAGTCTGCTGAGGCGTACGGTGCCATGAATATAATACGCGTACATGGTTGAAATCACATAGACATAAGAAACCTTTCATGTTAGGATCTTTTATTGATTCCCTAAACTCCTTTTTAATGAGAGGTTTTCTGTTTGTAAACTTTAATCCTGTTATTCTTGGGATACTGAGAAAACATGCTATGAAATTTTCTGTTGAGACTCCGAAAAGATCAACGTAGGTTTGTTACTAAAAAAAAGCTCTTTTATCATAAACAACATTTTTCAAGCAAATTACTTTTGTGACTGAGGCACATTGTGTTTCGTAATCGGTTTCTGTTAAGGGATTTGGACGGTAGAGACGTATTGTTCGCTGTAGGGCAATGAGGTTGATTTTCCGATAGTGTAAGCATGGATTGCAAAGTAAGTGCTTCAGAGAAAAGTGGATTCCTAAATTTATTTAAAAAGTGAAAGAATTATTGTATGAATGACTTCAGGATTTTAACAATTAAATATAAATATAAGCCACATATGTAGGTTATTACAATATTCGTTAAAATTTTACTGTTTTAAATTAAGAAGTCAAGAAGGTAGTGATGTGAAGGACATGCAGAACGCAAAGGTAACCAATAGTGCATAAAACGTTTTGTTTTTATAGCCCTGGGGGAAGATAAAACTTGGAAACTCTAGGTTGTTATAAGTGTGTGTTTTTATTCTTCCGTAATTAAATATAGGTGAACTTTTTTAAAATTTGTGGAGATGTAAAATTTCTAATTATTTATAAAATCATTATGACTGCGCTATTAATGTTATGCATATAAGGAACTCGGGTTCGAATGCTGCTCGAGGCATGTATGAATATAACGCTAGCCGATTTCGACGGCCGCGCCGTACAAATTGCCCATTTGAAGGTTCCTGTTTCGAATCCCGCTCGGGGCATTTAGATTTGTCCTGTGTGTCCTGTGCTTTAGTTATTTAGAATCAGTTGAGTCTAGCCAGGCCGGAATATTTGTTTCTTCAATGCAAAAGAAGGAACTTAGTTTTTCTTAACTTTGAGACGATAAGTGGAGTTTGAATCGCCGTGATTTCTGTTTTGCGGGCAAAATGAGCAGATTAGTCGATTTTGTGAGCCCATATTCTCTCATCCTGCAATAAAAAACATTTTTCAGGTGTTACTACGGTGCTCTGAATGACATTAAAATTTTAATCATACTGAAGTAGTTTCAAAATTCAACAAATTCACTTCAGTTGGGAACAATCTGTCATTACTCTAAATCACAAACAGATGCCAATTATTCAGTGTGTAATAAGTGTGATGCAGGTTAACTTCAAACCTATTATTTTTAAAGAGTACAATGAATGCATTTATCGTACTAACACTCATGCATAACCGTAAATGACAATGGTAATGTCTGGTTGTTGGAATTAGTTGTAGTGGGGGTATTTTGATGAAGTGTACGCGGTGCCTCACGCAAAATGTCGCTTTAACACTCCAGAACAATTTTTTGAAGTAATGTGTATGTGTAAACAGAGTGATTGAAAATTATTAACTACAATGTTTGGTCGTCGCTGCAATGTTAAGTGCTCAGAAAAGAATTTCCGCTTTTGGACGTGACAAATTGTGGCACAGCGTATTATTTCAGGCGTTTCTGGGATGAGCCATTTACTTTGAAGAGTGTTGGAAGAAAAGACGGCATGGTTTTTACTCTGTGTACACAGCCATTATCAGATGGAGAAAATAACATATTGAGGACCTTAATAATTTTCGCTGTACATCGAAAATTGTTAGTTTACGGTTATGAAACCTCACAGAGAGAGGCCATTTATGAGACCTATCTACTCTCAGATGGGAGAATGATGTTAAGATTAATATTATAGAAATACGTTAAAAGGACGCAGAGTAGATTCAATCGGTTCATGGCAGTGCCCGGTGGACACAGTAATAAACCTTAGTGTCCCATAAAAGATTGAAACTCTAACCCTGCAGAATGTTTTGCTGTAAAATTGCGAAGAAGAATGGGCACTTGACTTCTCTGAGAACTTTGTGTAATGGAATTTTTGACCTGGTAACAATTTTAAACACAAGATTTTTGAATGGCAAGGTGGAAATTACCTTCGGTTTATGCTGACAACAGACGGCATCAGATTTTGTAAAAATAATAATGTTATGTTTTTACGATTATATTAATAATATAGGGATTTAAATAGATTTAATTTCTCTACCTTTTTTGCATGTAATTTTTTTGCCGGGAACATTACGGTTTCACATTTGATACTGATTAGGTATTTCGATTTATGTCTCAAATTATGAGTTACATTTATGTTCCTAATTTATGAATAATGCAATTATTTCCTTCGTTTTGGCCTGTAACCTGTCGTTGTTGAGATGCTGACTGATCTAGTTACTAAGTAATCCGCCAGTAACCCTGTATTACGTCACACCACTGGTCGAAGCTGCTGAAATATACGTATGTGATCTTTATTGTCATGATAGGCTACCATTAATTAAAACGCGTTTGTCTCTAATTGATATTTGTTTAAGAAAAGTCGTGTGTTTCTGAAACACCCAATGAAGTATTAAAAAAAGGGTCAACCGCAAACCAGTATTCGTTCACTTGACGATCAGAGGGCTGTGATATTATACAAGTATGCGTGACAGATGGATCACTCTCACAACCATGAATGGCATTAAAGAACAGAGTAGGCCTTGACTTCACTGCCGATATGTGGCTGCTCATAAAATTCCACTTCTTCAGTGCCTGATATTGACGACTATCATTTATCTCTCTTTTACTCGACGAAATATAAAACAAATTATCAGTCGCGGTGAAAAAGACAGGCATTCAATCTCTCTCTGAATTGCTTTTTATAAAGCTTGTATCCAATAAGTTGTAGCGGATTTTAACACTTCCCGCAAGCTGAACAAAAATATTTAAATTATACTTTCATAATTTAACGAAATATATTACATAGTCTGTTTACTGTTTTTTCAGCACATTTTTTCGTTTAGTTAAAGCGATGTAACTGAACAGAAGATGGCTGGCTGTCTTCAGGGCTGTTGCGCCGTGTAGTCTTGCAGACGTTTAGCGACGTTTCAGAGGTACGTGCTGTCTCCATCATTAGGCGGTTGAATAATAATGATGGATGCAGCAAGCACCCCTGAAACGTCGCTAAACGTCTGCAAGACTACACGGCGCAACAGCCCTGAAATAGCCATCTTCGGACTCGCCGCTGTCAGAACTTGAAATCTCAGTTAACTGAACGGAGTATATGAGGGAGTTGTGGAGTCGGTAAGTTTGGAAACGGTTGTATGTGGAACATTTTTTGCAGTTTGAAGCGTAATGTAAATGAAACTATTATTTGTGTTAGTTCCCCAAATCGCTGCTCGTCCTCCTGTTCCTGTGGTACTGTCAAAATGTTTCAGCTTGTTTGGTTTGCACGTTTCTTTGTTTGTAGTTTTAGATCAGTCAAATTAGCCCAACAAATATGTCTGCAGTGGAGGTACGATCTGACGATCGCTCGAATCAGCGCTCAGCGGTGTTTCCCTATAAACATCATTGGCTTAAATTCACGTGTTTGCCAGGCGCATTGACGCTACCACAGTACAGACATCTTTCTGCCTGCCTGTCGGAGAAGTCCACATCCCGAGCAGTGCATGTTGCGACTCTAAGCTTCAAGAGCTGCCTTAACACCGAGGCGAGGCCGGGGATCATTAGACCGGGACGCTTTACGTCACTGTTTGCCTCTTTCGTGGCGGAAACGAAATCGTGTCATCTTCGCTTCTGTCTGCGTGCGTGTTTATCGCATTGTTGGCCTAATTTACGACTCGCGTAACTCAACCCTTGCGCTGTGGTGTTTGTTGCCTTTATTTCTGTAACGCGATGATTCCCGCTTTCGTTATATTAGATCGCCTGAAACCTACTGGATGTTCCAGTGGGTTAGGAACTTTTCTGTAATCGTAGTTCTCCGTGTTTGGATGACTGCCGCTTGTTGCGTCCAAGATTATTGACATATTTGAAACTCCGTCTTTCGGGGATCAACCGCGTGGAAAGTTTAAGATTATCCGTTTCGGCAAGCATTACAGTTGCTATCTTCAGGGTGTATGTAGTGGTTAGGCGTTTGTGACAGTATTATATAGGACAGACAGTAGGTGGAGTGTTTATTTTTAACCTCCCACATTCCTATAGGTCCGTAACCCGCAGTTATTTTTACGCAGCTGTCAGATGGGGCCCGCGGGCCGGAGGGTGCAACGATTAGAATTAAGTACTTCGGAACCTGTTCAGTAGTTGTCAGTTATAGCTACGTGCTGAATCACTGTCATTAGCAGATTATCAAAATCTGTAAACATTGCGTTATTAATCGATCTCGGATTATTAAAAGGGCTTATTAGTAATAATGTACGAACTACGCTGCGAGCCGGACTGCATCCTGTTCGCGATTTACAGTTGCCCACTGTGTCGCAGATTTACGTGTTATCTAAGCAACGTAAGCACGATCACATTCGAAGGGGAGTTTAAATCAGTGCTGTGGCATGTTTATGGGAATTCTGTTAGGTTGTTATCGACACAAATCGAGACAAATTTAAATTGACAAATGATAAAATTATATTTCACATCGTCCAGTATTATCCATTCGCATGATCATAAATTATTTCATTAGTTGGCACTGAATTTGGAAGTAACCTGCCAGTAAGTCAGAGGGCGTTCGGCCAGAATTTTAGACTCCAGGATAATAGGCCTACAAGATTTAAAACTTTTACAGACGCTTCTGAATGAAGCTTTCTTTGGCGATTAGCCGTGAGAGCACGGATTTCGTTTCCAACGTTTTCGAGACAGATATTAGCTTCATAATGAGAAATTGATGTGATTTCAGTTCGTGAAGATGGGAGAAGAGAGACTCACCAGAATGCTGGAAACTAACACACACACACACACACACACGCACGCACGCACTCCTGTTCTTCCGGGAAGATTTGAGTCAACTAACAGCAATCAATAATGAAACTTGGAAAGAGATACTATGTTACTGGGCCTTATGCAATCTGTTACACTGAACGTCGGTAAACTAATGAACAAATTTGAGCTGTTCAGCCTGTTAAATATAATATATAAAAGCAAGATGCATATTTTTGGATGGGTTTGTTTGCACTCCCAGAGCCCTAAAATTTCTCAGTAATGTCGCTAGATAGTAAAATTTTAAGATGGCTGTCTTCTTGGTTGTTGCGCCGTGTAGTCTGGTAGAAGTTTCCAACGTTTTAGAGGTCCTTGCTGCCTCCATCGTCAGGGCGATGATGGTGGCAGGAAGAACCTCTGAAACGTCGGTAAACTTCTACCAAACTACACGGCGCAACAACCAAGAAGACAGCCATCTTCAGACTCACCGCCGTGGAAACCACAAATCTTCCATAGTAAAATATTAATTTTCCAATTGCTGCTAGTATCAGGTCGGTTTTATAATTGCTTGTGATATGGATGAAAGAAACCTTGGTGTAGGGGAGGGAGGGGAATACGAGAGAAGGGATGGAAGGAGACAGGGATACAAAATGATAAAGAAAGAGAATGAAGAAAATAAGGTATGATTACATGAAGGAAACCATTTTTCGTGTAATTTGAACGGATATTTTCCACTTGTTTATACATTATTGTGAAATCTGTAAGCCAAATAAAAAGTTCATTGGGTCTACAGATGTTAAAATGCGCGGATGGTTTTATTTTCTAACTTGATAGGCTATTTCACTGTGCAACCAATACGTACTCCCATCTCTTCGTCTTAGGACGAAATATCACTAGCCACAGAATACATATAAAAGTTGCCAAGCAACGACATCACGAATTGGTTTCCCATTCTTCCGCCATTGCACAGCAGTATACGAAGCTTACAATACCATCTCATATGCACGACACGCAGTGATGTACGTTCGAGAAGAGAGAGTGCTTAAAGACCCATGTCTCTTCAATGCATCAAGTCATGACCTTTCTGCGTCTCTCTTTCCCCCCCCCCCCCCCCCCCCCCCCCCCCCATCCAGCTTCACGTTCCATCTTCTACACACAGTTTGAGGACGGTCTTTTTCTGAAAGGCAAGTGCTCCTGGAAAGCATTCCCTTTCATAGCACCAATAAAGCTGCCACTCTTGTCCTTTCTATCGTGGAGAAAAAATTGTCTTTCTATTCAACTATTTTTATTATACAGAAAAGAACCAGCGGAAAACAATTTCTTCGCATAAGAAATCTTTATGAAGCTCCATTTTCTCTCTCTCTGCCTCCACTGCTCCTAGTAAAGCAAGATTCAATGCCGTGGTATAGTTTTTATTAAGTAAGGGAAATCCTGACCGGCCTCTTATTTCAGGAGCGTCCCGTTTCTTCGCGTCTGCCTCTTGTCTCTGTCTCCAGTCACTGCTCTTGTACCATTCCTTAAAAATCCCTTACCATCGTCCTCCTATTCCCTATTTTCTATTGGCACGCTATCTTGCGACTTGTTTCGAAATAATGGATCCTTTCGCTTCAGAAAATTCAATTTAAATTTTAAAAGACCGCCGCGCTACCCCCTTCAGGCCTCCTTCAGCCGTTTCTTCATGTTATAGACTAGCTAAAAAAAACTTCCATAGAAATCGCTCAATAAATAGGCTTCTGGGGTGAAAGAGTGGTGGGGTGAATGTAGTGCAATCAGGATACCGATTCACTCTACTTGTCGATGCGGAAAATGACAGGTATATAGGAAAACCAAAGATCATCTCCGAGACGTATCAACACAGCGTGGGGAAATGTGGCTCATGTTATAGACGGCGGTGCCTTGAGGATTGAGGAGAAGTCTCTGAATGGATGAGGAGCTGTGGAAGAAGGTTCAGGGGATGTTATAATGAAGCCTCGACCTTTACGTGAATGTAGCGGAAACTTTTAATTTTGCTCAACATCCTGCAAAAACAAACTAATGACGCAAAATGTTGTTGAAAATCTGTAAAGAGCAAAAATCCTATAATGGTATTTTGGGGTGCAGAATCTTGCAAACAGAAGACGCGAGAAAATCCAACAAACAGACCTCACTCACTTTATGAAGGTTTCACCGAAATACATCAACATTTGTTTCAAATAATGTCTCCGTTCTTACCTGCTTGTTCAGATGTTTATGGGAAATCGATTTTTGACAGGAAAGCATCTATTCATAGGGCCTTGACGTTTTGTTACAAACTGATCAATGAATGCATTGTATTGTCTGTGTGATATTTATTGCATGTGTTGGTTGTTTGGTGATTATTTTTAAAATCTCTGTTTTAAATTGTTGTTTCCCCACTTAATCTCTTGAATAATTTGTTTATAATTTTAAAAAACCTTAGCAGGAATTGTCTTTTTTAGAGCTTTATTATTAAACTAATTTTGAAAATTCTGTGTTGATTGGCCTTAACGCTATTTCACCACTAAAGTCGACATCATCAATTTGTAAGCACAACGGGTTCTGTATGAATTTGAATGTAAAATGGTATCAGGACGACCTATAGTGGTTCTGCCTTCATATCAAGTTTTGTCTGTTTACAAGTCTTAAAGAGACACACGAAAACATCCTTTTGGAAACAAAAAAAAAATCAATTTGAAAGGTTGTGGCTGTGGTAGAGGACTTGGTGACTGCGCCAGTAAAATGTTGCGGTGAACACCACTACGATATCAGCCTAAGATATCAATGGAGCGGGGTCGTACGTGACGTCACGTAACGCTGTTCAGTTGTTTGTAACCAACCTTCCTTATCGCGGCCAATTAATCCCCCAGTAATACCACTGAGAAGAGATCATCAGACATATCGACCTTGCACGTCTCACAAAAACAATTAAATCTTTCCTCAGCTCTTGAGTCTGCGACTGGCTAGAAGAAGAAAGTAATGAACCACGAGTTGGAGGAACATAAGTCGCTGGCTGCTTGCATAATATGCAATAGAACTCATGATATCAGTTTTGTACAGCATTGGAAATGTGTTCCCTTTATCGGAATGGGAGTAACTTTGGATTGTAAGGAAATCGTACTAACGCGGTGTATGCACGTCTGTTTATTGCTCAGTGGAACAAAATGAAAACAAAAATGGCCACTGAAGACGAAGAAAAAGTTCCAAACTTCGTGTCATTTGAATTCTATAGTCTAAGTAAAACAGTTTCTTGAAGCGTAGTAAAAAGTTCGCTGGACTAATTTGAATAAAGTAAACATCCAACAGGACATTTTTCAGTTTGCACTGCTTCCAGTAAGATGTTAAGAAGTCTCGTTTAAAGTATGCTGACTTCTCGTTTTGCCAACGGGATATGGTCCTTGAAAGTTGTTCGTTAAGCGAAAATTTGTAGAACGAAAAGAAAATTCTCTTTATTCGGAAAGCTGTAATTGGAAACACGGCGACTGGATGTAGTTTTTGTATTTGTTAAGAAGGGCCTAAGTCATTGTACACTTAATTTGATTAAAACCCTTCTTACTGAGAAATGAGCATCTGTAATATCGAGGGAAGTAAAATGTTGGCTGTAGAACACATTAATTTATTGTGATGAACAGTAGCTATAATTATGAACATCAATGCTAAAGACAAACACATTGTATGGACGAAATAAGTAAGCGCAGAATGGAACAGAGAAAGGAAAACAGAAAGGGAAGGTATGATGAAAGAAAGGAAATATTGAACAAATGGAGGAAGGGATGACGAAATGGAAGGGAAAAATGACAGAAAATAAGACAAAAGACAGGAAGGGAGAAAGAAATGTACGAAAAGGGAGGGGATAAGAAAGAAAGCCAAGAAGAAAGAACCACGAAGGGAGAAGTAAACAAAGGCGTGTAGGAAGGAAGTAAGAAATGGAGTGGAACAAGCAATGTTATAAGCCTGTTACCTGATATGGGCATATCCAGGCGGAGTTTGGTTTGTGGAACACTGAGCATGCTACACGTGGTGAAATTGCAGCGTAATTAAAATAAAACAGAACTCAGCGGAGTGCCACACTTGTGTTTGCAGCACCCCGGATTTCAAGACGTTTCCTGAAACTGACGCCAGAAACAGTAAAATGACATATTTATCCTAAAATGCATTTTCACCGCGTCTCATGAACAATAACTGACCAGACTACAATAGAAAAAGACCCGCGTGTGAATGGATTTTCATCCAGGAGACCATGATGATGCAGTTGCAGGCGTGATATTTGTGTGGACGAAACAATGGTGACGAGGTATGTTAATTGGCACATACAGTTAACGTCTAATGTGTCCCAGAACACTGAACTACAACGAACAAAGAGAGAGAGGTATTTAAAGCCGTAAATTTGTCCCTCAGTCACGTCCATATTCAGTCATACAAAATAGTGTAAGGATGGTGATAATACAGAAGGGCTGTGAAGGGAGATGAATGAGTGTGGCAGAGGGCAGTGTTAGAACAAGAGTGTTTGGGTGATTTTCAAAGGCTGGAGGGGTATTAATTGTTCTTTTGCGAGGATGTAGTGTTTGATAAAACAGAGTGGTAGGGGGGTAAAATTCCCCCTGGTCATTCCATAGCATTGTTAAACCGAGTTTAAAAACGACATGAAACAAATCATGGTTATTACGGTCCTGTTACAACATTACATAGCACGGACCCCAGTTTCACATCGCTGCGAAAGCAAACACATTTCCACTCTCTGAGTTTGTTAAAATCTTGTAAAGCACTGACATTAAAATTACATATTATAGTAGCTCTGTTATATACGTCTAAAATTGTTTATATCGGTCTTAGATTTATTAAAATATAAGGTTGGGAATGATATGTAAACATTCGGAAGGAGCCGGCCGTGGGCCTTTGAAGTATATTCGTAGCATTTACATGGAGATACTGAAAAAAGCCACGAGACTCTCAGGCAGGACAAACGGAAATCTGGTAACTTTGTCGTTAATCGAACTGCGTTCCTCCCGAATACGTCCTCCTCGTTGAGAGTGAATCAGTGTCCACTTTCAAACCAGGCGGCACTGGTATTGAATCAGAAGTAGCTATGCCACACAGTCAAAAACCTGTGAAGAATCTTAGAGGCATATCTTTGGATGCGACTGCCGCGCTGGTGGTGGCAGACTAAGGCTCTCTGATTCTTGGGTAAACATTTGTAACAAAAAGCTTAATGGTAAAACGTAGTCTCCAGGTGAAACTTTTGCACACAAGGTGTCAGGCGTTACAAATTTCCTCCGTATATTCGCGTGTGATAGGCGATGATTGATAGTAGCTTTCACGAGTATTTTTTATCCGAAGATTTCTGTCTTCTGGGTTATTGCGCCGTGTAGTCTGGTAGATTTCCACCAACGTTTCAGAGGTCGTGTTGCCGATGAATCGCCCTGATGACGGAGGCAGTATGACCTCTGAAACGTTGGTGGAAATCTACCAGACTACACGGCGCAATAACCCAGAAGACAGCAAACTTTAGACTCGCCACTGTGAAAACCTCAAATCCTACATTTTTTATCCGGTTTCTTTGGCTTCTGTGCGAATACATACGCCTATATGAGAAGAAAATTTAATTTGTTTGTTGTAATTTAGAATAAAACGATTCATAACATACTTATACCACTTCTGCCTGAATACAAAGTTGCATAGTTCGAAGTGCTTATGGACATATAAGTGAAAAAAAATTGGAATATGTGTGTTATAAATTTGTATTATTAACAAGTTCAAGACCTCCACAAGGAAAGTTTGATGACAAATAACTGAGTACGAGTATGTTATCTTGGGTTCAGGAGTGCGTGAATCCATTTCCAGCAACAGTCAAAGGGATGCGATGGTTTATTATGGAATTACTCGGCCACATAAAATAATTGAGACCGGAGGGTAAAGATGTTATGCCGCATAAATAAGATAATATTTTAAAATCAATCACAAAATATAATTAGAGACGGCATATGCATTCCGAGGGTCACAAGTTGCCGGAATACCGATAATCTGAACAAAATGATGTCTCTGTAACATAAATTAATTACCTGAAGAGAGCGAAAGTAATTTCCGAAATGTGTTATCTGTATTACGTAAAGCGAGTTTGATGCATGTCTACTTTCATTGCATGTTTTGTTTCTTGTTCTCACAGAGGAAATGGGAGCGGATCTTTTGGAAAATGCTTCGGGAAATAGCAGCCGACTATACAGCCTGTTATGAATAGACTGATATAATAGGCTGATATAAAAAGTACTCAGTAATGACGCTGGGTTGCAGCATGTTCTGTGCACGGATGCGAAGAATAATTTGCGATTAAGCGTGTGTAAAAGCTTAATACTACTTAATGTGAGTTTGTGAAGTCGCTTAATGGTGAGAAATGTGGAATATTCAGGAATTTGTTTTAGACGACGTGGGGAGATGTAAGAAATGAAATGAGCGATGCGGACTCTGGGAAAAGTGAGGAGGGACGAGGAGACGGAGATAAGGAAGAGATGGGGAATTAATATGTGAGTGAGGAGAGGACGATGTAAAAGATACGATAGAAAGGGGGGCGGAAAGGTGACGATAGGAGATGTGAGAGGAGTGGAAAATGCGTATGGAATATAGGTTACCTGCGACGGGCTTCGCTTGTGGGTAAGCTGATATAGATATGAAATGAGCGTAGAATTTGGCGAGAAATCCTTCTAGAAAGCGTGTACTTGCAAGACCGAAAATGAGATGGGAGGATAATATTAAGATGGATTTGGCGAAGGTAAATTTTTAGGGTGGGTGGTAGATAAAGCTTTATCAGGCTGTTCCCAATGGCGGGCTGTGGTATTAGTGATGTCGAACCTTCTGATGCTTAAATTACGATTTTTCAGATGCCACTTCTGGTCTCATATATAGTTAGATCGATACCACTTTTAAAGCTTTGAAATTCAGCAATCTGACAGCGGGAAAGCGCGTATGCGTCCTTTTCTTATCTAAAGAAATATCACACTTATACCACCAACTGCATTGCCGATAACGTGAACCGATCCAGTAACTTCTCGTCCAATTTCTGCCGATTCATGTATATCTGAACCTTATAAACCCTTAATTCCTACCCATAATCATGTAGGAACGCATCTGTGTAGCATCGTGCTGTAGGAATGACTAATAAAACAATAGTGTGTTCAAATGGAGCAATCTTCTCTGTCTCAAAAGTGCAGAATTTTGTGTGAGAGTAAATGAATGGTACATTCTGTTATCTGCGTGAATCATAAATTAAGTGACATTAAATACCATATTTCCTCGATTTTAAGACGCCATGAACTGTAAGACAAACCCTTGGTTTAGTAATAGGGTTTCAGGAAGAAAGACCCTGTGTCGATTCTTAGACGCCATAAAATGTAAGACGCACCCCGATTTCATAAAATATAAATTTAAAAAAGAAGCGTCTTAAAATCGAGGAAATAGCCTACGCTTGTATATTTTCCGTGATGTTTCTGGGTTCGTACAATATTATAATAAATTCCATCGCTACTCTAGTTGTATTGAACATGCTCCTGTAGCAGACACGGTCTGCTGAGCTATCTTCTGTGCGCTTTCCAGTTTACTACAGGCTTACCTATACATTTAAACCTTAGCTACCATGTTCACTTAATAACTATACAGTAGTATTTTTCAGTGAATAATTCCAGAATTCGTAATAGCAAATTACTATCACTGTCTCGGTAATCCAAGTGGACATTTCCCCGCCAGATTCTGTATGCATTTCTTCTCTCCCGATCTAGCTACGTGCTCAGCTCATATAACCTTCTGGAGTTCACCTGCACGAATTGATATGAGACAGGTTCAAATATTTTCCTAAATGTTTCGCTGTCACACAGTTGTAGATTTTCTTGCGTAAAGTAGGAGACACACCCTTACGTATCAAATTTGGTTGGTCCTGATTCTCAGTGGTTGAGAAGTATGTGGAATGGTAAAAAATGGTGTCCCGCTACACGCCATGTTGGTGCTTTGGGTCGGGGGGGGGGGAAGTATAGCTCTTATCCATTCTTCACTTCGGCACTAGAAGGGGGTGAGTGGTCAGCAGAACTCAGGACCCCAGTACCCATTGGACAAGAGGCTAGGTGGGCATCAGAGACTATAAAAAGCAGATGAACGCCTATAATTGCTATAAATGAAGACCACAAGCATTGATATATGCAAAAGATAAAACGCGTTTTATCTCTTCTTAAATATTCGATTTTTGCCTTTGTAAATAGGGCGTGTTTGTTTCCTTGTACCTTCGCAAAGCTTTCTCCTTGTTGAGATATACAGAGTGATTCAAAAAGTTAGGGCCAAACTGAAGGAGCGTATAGAGGGACTCGGAGAGAACAACTTTCGAATAGGAATCCGTGTCCTCCGAAGTTATCCTGAGTCAGTCGAGGCTGTTGAAGGTAGGGAAGTCTGATAACATACCGCTGAAATAATCTTACTTTGCTATTCTCCTACTAGCTTAATTTGTTTATTAATGTACAAAGATTACATTAGCAATCTTAAAAACCAAATTATTTCAGCGGTGTGTTATCAGACTTCCCTACCTTCAATGGCCTCGACTGACTCAGGATAACTTCGGAGGGCATGGATTCCTATTCGGAAGTTGTTCTCTCCGAGTCCCTCTATACGCTCCTTCAGTTTGGCTCTAACCTTTTGAATCACCCTGTATAGACTAAACGTGCCTGAGTTGCTACGTTACGGAATGGTCAATTACAGCAAGTGGCTGACTGCCGTCTAAACAATAAAGCAATCTAATCGCGATCAGTTACTGCAGGCGATTTAATGGAGTCGCAAACTCTGTAAAGTTGTTTGACCTCACTAATTTAGTTGTTACATTTAATATAGGTCAAGGCGAGAAATTTCGTCATTGAAAATTTGTAATGTAAACATGGACGTAAGTTAAAATAATAAAAGAATGAAATTACCAATAGTTATTTAGTCCAAACCTTGCAATTCTTTAATCACGATTCTTCTGTTAACTCGTACTCTAGAAAATATATCGCTTTATGACACGAGTCGGATTTTTGTTTCTTGATTTAATTTCGTTTCCTGGTGCAGAGTCCTTGAGAAGCCAGCAGTCGATTAGCTGTTCAAGAAATCATTCACATTTTTGGAAACAGAACATGCACACAAGAGGCCGAAATTACTATTTCTTGGGCCATTTGAATTCTGCTCAATTATATTAATCAGTATCCATATTAATAACATCCTCCCATGTAAATCTGTCTCCCAAGTGGGCCTCTCTGAAACGTCGGCAAACTTCTACCAGGCTACACGGCGCAATAGCACAGAACAAGCCGTCTTCGTACTGACCGTAATGAAAACATAAAATCCTGCTGTATCTTTGTTATTTCCAACATGTTAGTCTACTAATTCTCTAGAGGCCAAATGCACAAGAATACTGTAAGCTGAGCTAGCGATCGCCATGGTTGCATGGGAATCCAGAACAATTTCTTGCTTGTTAGTGGCAGTTGTAATACGACAGAGGGATAGAAGTTGCGGTAGAAATACGCGGGAGCATCTGTGTTCTAATTGAATGTCAATATCACTCGTCCTTATCTTTGTGTTATTGCACCATGCTTCTCTTGCTTTGTGTCGAATAGAACCAGGAGCCTATCATTATATTCTTCCGATAATCGTCTCTTTCAAGGAAAAGGATCGAAGTTGTTTAACGCCGTAACATATCTTTAAGTAATTTTGCTCGAAGCAGGTGCACATTTTATTTGGTTTTATATTTTCTTCTCGTCCACATGAGCTATATGGAATTGGCTTATTGCCCTTAAAATATCGAATTATCAATATTCGTTACTGATGTCTTAAAAAGGCATATATGTTTTGTATTAAGGTAATTATTTCAGTAAAATATGTTATGATATGTAAGTCTATGGAGCGAATTACTTATTTAGAAGCTGTAAGTTGTACGTCTTGTCAGCAAATTGTTTGCTTCTTGTGGAATCCGAAGAATTATTACCGTACACATAAGAGTCTGCCACTGGTACCCATTCAAAGCCACAAAAGTCCACACACCCTCTTATCAATTATCTTTAACATTCGTTGTAATATTATCTGTGAATATACTTCTGTGTTTGCCAAGTGGTCTTTTGCTTTGAGATTTCCTACTAAAATTTAGTATGTGCATTTCATCTTTTTGTTTAATAAGTGAAATGCCTAATCCTTTGGAAGGTTACAATTAACCACCACAACAGTGTTTTTTATTTAACCTTACCCAAAATCGTACAGTGGAGTCCCGATTATCCGATCTTCGTCGACGTGTCATTTTGGAATCTTTCTTTTTTTCAACAGTCAACCAAGGATGTAGCAGAATGAATCACACCCTCACCACGCACCTTCTACATTTTATGTACTCAGTTGCTACAGACTTCCTACTGTTCAGGTGCCGGCAAAGAAAAGGAAGGAGGCTCAGAACCAAATGTAAATTACTCATTTCTTAAAAAAATAAACTCTTTCATTCACAAATTTACATAATTTTTAATACAATTGTTTATAAGACTTTGTTGATTTGATTATATTTTCTTCGTAATTTAATAGGAACGAAAAATGATTTTTTCTTCTTCTGTATTTTCTGACATTTTCGATTATCCGACCGTCCTTCTGCGTCGTTTAGGCCGCACAATGTGGACTATGATGTATTTCTAAATGAATCTATAGATTCATAGGTTAAATACTTCAGCTTCTAAATAGCGTTTTCTGTTTCTAGATACGACGCTGGGATCTGTGAGTTCACAGGCTACAAAATGTGTTCAAAAATAAGGACGAGAATTCTTTACCAAAAAGAAGCAATTGTCTCCTTTTTAAGGAACTAGATATGAACTCACGTATCTGTTTAAAACGTGAAATTAATTTCGTATTGGTAACCTACCGGTTCACCCGAAAGAGGAGAGATTTATTGTAGCTGACTATTTATAAAATCCGAAGAGACCTATAACAGCTGACTATATTCGTTCTGTGCGCAGAATTGCTTTTATTCTCACATTCATTTTATTGAAAAATGACAAAGCAGTTTTTTTTATTACTTTATCGACAAGGGACCGAAACCATACCTGGTCCCCGAACACTTAGCAAAGACCGCCCACGTCAGATTACTCTTATTTCATTCAACAAATTTGTATTTTCTGTTTATTCATGATTTATTTAACGACGATTTCAGATACTCAGATGATGAAGTTGAATGATAGGATTGGTGGTGAATAACGGTCTGTAATGACTTTATTTAAGGTATTATCCCGAACGAACTTCATAGTCTCTCTGGATTTTACATTGTGGGTTGTTACTTGCTTTCTGTGATCTTCTGTTACAAACTTACCCCATCATCCGTTCATTTTATACTTCCCTCCGGCGGTAGAAAGGATTTACACTCCTGGTCAGTGAGGCTATGTAACTGACGTCATAGTTTCATCACAGTTGACAACAGAACACGTGACATTTTAAAGCACATAGCTTCCGGTCTAGTAAAGTAAGTTTGAGCGACTGTTGAAGCAGAAGATACATAATACGAGTTTAAGTTGAAATTGTGTATGTACCGACGAGAAAGGAGACGCAGTGGTAACTGAATATCTTAAACGCAAAAGGACAGAAGCTACAGATCACCAAAGACAGTAAAGATATCTGTTAGAAGGATGAGTTTGTGAAGTGACAGTTTATAGCATGGATAATTTGAAATACGTTTCGGAAGTCGGGATAACTCAGTGCAGTGATTAGGGTGTGAAGGGCTGGGCGTCCGGGGTTAGAATCTCGACATGAGAAGGAATTTTTCTTTTGCTACTGCATCCAGGCCATCTGTTTTCTTGTCTACTGGATACGAGAGGCTCTATCCTCGGTGCGTGAAGCTAACAATTCGTACGCCATCGACTGTCGACGTTAAGAATTCGCATAACTAGCCTACTTACACTCAATACACGTCCTCATGGCACAGTGCTAAAATCCCTTCATTACCGAGTGGCAAATACCGTCTGTTTTAACATTAGGTAACTATGCATTTTGCTTACGAAATACATTTACAGGTTTTATTATCTTTCTTAGAGTATACAGCGATTATTTCTTTAAACAGCGTTAACCAATTGATCGTTGTAATTTCTGTGCGGTACGGACTAAATTTTTAAATATGAATAGTCGTCTTCAAATTGCATATGCTTGTTTTTGTTCCTGTAATGTTTTGTTTTTGTCTTTTGTGTCAGGAAAATTTTTCTACAACATATTTGAGAGGGATTTGTTGTTGCTGAAAAGGATGTGAAATTAAACATGACGTTCTTATTGCAACACTGCGAGTGTCTAGGTCTGTAAGGAGTAGAACAAATTCTTAATTGATCCAATATGTGCAGTGTCTGAGAGTTACTGGCGGAAAGAAAATTACTTATTTACTGTGAGGTTTCAGGTTCTCACGGCGAGTAGTAGAAGATAGTTGTTTTCTGGGATGTTGCGGCACGTAGTCTGTTAGAAATTGACCGACATTTAGGAGGTGTTTACTGCCTCCATCGTCAGGGAACAACGTGGCTGATGACAACCACCTTCATACTTAGACAGCAGTTATCAATGTGCACTAATAATTAACGACGTAACATTTATTGGTAGTATCATTGGCATGAGTTTCAATTTAATTTGGCGAAGTAGCAGAATATTCGAACGGAGTTTCCCAGAAAATGTCAGTCTGCTTTTAGTCTATCATGGAGGCTCCGTACCCCTTGGAATATACTTTTCAAAATGTCTACGTGTGTGCAATAAAAAGATAGTACACCGATAATGGCGATCAAATGTAGTGTCCATTCTGTATGCAGAGCCAGAAGCTATCTTTTGAAGAGCATCTTTACGTGTCTTGGTGATCATTTCGCCGTTACAACTTCATTTCTGATGATATGGTTTTAGACGTAAAATTCAAAACTGCTCTTTCCTTTTAGACAGGCATATACTATTTTTACTCCTTGCTCGAACCACTTCTCTTAGTTTCCAGCAGATTCATTTTATTCCCCTCACGTCTCCAATCCATCACTTTGATCCTTTAAGAAAAGAACTGCTTACTTTATTCTTTCAATGGCTTCTTTTTTACAATCATTTCAAAATCTTCCACCTATTTATAATACCCTCCGAAAGATCCGGAGAGAATAAACTTTCTTAAATATTGGCAGAACCAAGTATTATAATATTGAATGTGGTTTACACAGTAATTTCAGTCGCGTGACATGAATTGATGGAGCATAAATATCTTAGTATTGAAAAAAAATTCTGAATACATTTATACACTTCCTCTTAACAAACGTTGTTGCCAGGATGGTTCTAGTGGTCTAGCTAATAGAGTAATAGATCCCGGTTTCGATTCCAATCGTCGCCTTTAATATTATACTGAGGAGATAATGGTAGATACCTTTATGAAATAACATCGCTTACCTGAACTCCCGAAATGCCTTGAATATCTGATACGGACTGCATCAGACAACGGATGGTGTCAAACGTAATATTCACATAGCGCCATAAATGGATGGAGTGTTTATTAGACTAACAGAAACTGCCTCAGGACACGGCATAGCTCATTCAGTATAATGACTCGTCTACGGGTTGAACGGCAGGGGTTTGATTCCTGGCAGAAGCAGAGACCTCCACCGTGTTCGGTCTGTCCCCGGCTGCAACTCAGCTGTCTATCCAAAAGATACCGGGGTTTTTTCCTCGGCAGTAAAGCGGTCTAGGTTAAGAATGCATGGAGTTTTACCTCTGCTGAGCTGTAAATTTCCTTGCGTGGTGCAAAAATAAAGACTGGAGACATATTTACGTTTTCAAAAACTTTCCCAGGTTGAACCCCGCTGTTTGAAATATTAAGGCATGTAATAATTTAGTTGTCTAATTGAAAACAATTTGGTAGCGTTCGTTTATGAATTCTGCGCAAAAAAATTTGTCAGTGGAGCCACGGTTCCGGAGAATTTGACGTAAATACGTCTATACGGAAAGGAAGTTTATATATTGGCTTTATTCTAAATATTTCCTTTATACATGCTTCACAATTGAGATAAGTTTGATTAAGACATTGCTTAATCAACTTGAATTAGTTACGCTTAAGATGGATCTGTGGTAGCTGAATGTAATGTAATGAAATATAATGTAAGGTAATGTAATGTAAGGTAATGTAATGTAAGGTAAGATAATGTAAGGTAAGGTAACGTAAGGTAATGTAATGTGGTAGCTGAATGTAATGTGATGAAATGTAAGGTAAGGTAAGGTAATGTAATGAAATGTTTTATAGGTAACAACAATATCGAGTAAACAGATGACGTTTCCTAGGTAACAAATTTGCCGAGTAAATAGATGTTCCTTAGGTAACAATTATTGTCGATTTGTTGATAAACCATCTGTTTCGTAGGTAACCATTGTTGTTTATTTGTTGATAAACAGATGACGTTTCCTAGGTAACCATTGTTGTTACCTAGTAAACAGATGACGTTCCCTAGGTAACATAACAATGAAGGTTGACGTTTCCTAGGTAACATAACAATGAAGTTACACTTTCGTTTCCCTTTTTCATAACACTTTTTTGCCGAATGACCCTTCCTCATAGACGTATTTACGTCAAAAAAAAGTTCTGAAAATTTGTTTCTAAATCTACTGAGAAAATGAAGTGATTATGACATTTTAGTAAAACGTTATTGGATTATTATTAATGAAAATTTTATGTTTCTGTATTTGTTTTATGTTAAAGTCTTAATTTCGAATAGGGCACATATTTTATATTCATAAATTATAATTTATTTAAATATTAATGGGTAAGCATATTACAAGTATTTTTCCAAAGGAAATATTGACGTTCAGAAGTGGGAAATAATTAGCACCTTCTGAAGATGAAAAATAGCCACTTTGGATGTCACATATCGGAGAAACATGTTGGTAAAAATATATGCGATGAGACTCGTACAGAAATGTTCCCGCCCAAACACTCACTCCGTCATAAGGGAAGAGTGCCAGGTTGTCAAATAAATGGGTGTAGGTATTCAGTAACATCTTCGATGGTTTGATCTGTGGCGAACTACTCGTTACGTCGGGCTGGTTGGTTATGTTTGGTTAGTAAATTCACTTAGCGAATATGAAGCGGGAAAATGAAACGTATCTACAGCTACAGCATGAAATGGGAAGTGATGATTTTATGCAGGAGGAATAGTAAGCAGTGGGATGGGGAAATAATATTTACAACAAATGAACTAGAAAGCAGGAGTTCGATATAGAAAACGAGGAGTGAGGAGTTAAAAGAGGAAGTGGTGAAGATTTATGTGTGCGAAGACTCTTGGGGACAAGAGAACGAGTTTGAGGCAAAGCTACTTGTGGTTGTTGCAGCCAATGTTCCCTGAAAGTAGGGGAGGTGTGCACTACTGCTGTAGTATTTTGTGGCGAGAGTTGGAGGGGATCAGAGCTGTTCTTGTAGGAATGCCTTTGCCTTTGTAAGGGCAAAGGCTAAGCAACCAGTTCAGAAGCTGAATAATAAGGCTCACATATTATAGGCGAGAAAGCCAGAATGGTTTCGTTTCATATGCGGATTCCTTCGTGAAATGTATCGGCAAAATATGGATGATTATTTTTCATGATTCTTAATAGTTGCATCCCACAAGAATTTTGTAATTTAACACACTCTTACACACGAGACGTGCTTTGGCCTGTGAACTATGTGATTATGAGTTGAAGTAAAGAATTATAAACTGGCTATGAGATATTTGTTTCTTTGAACTCAATTTACCTTCCTGTGTTGGATTTTCTTGAGCCGGATGAATCTAATCAAACACTCTCACACCATATTTGTTTATGAATCATTTTTAATATTATCTTCCAATCTTGCCTAAGTTTGCTAAGTTTTGTCTTGCAAAGGCAGTAATGGTATTCAAGACCACATTTACAACAATTTGATAAAATGTAATTGTTGTAACGATGTGATAGAAGGTTAGAATTGTTACAGTGTGAAAAAAGACGTGCCTGAATGACGTGGGAAGGCCCGGAAATTGTTTTTCGCTTACACGAAAGCGTAAGGAACACCCAGAAACGGGGAATTTACCAGCTGAGTGACTACCAGCTTCTCAGGAAGAACTGTGCTCCGTCGAGTTAATCAGTTAGTTACGGAGAAGAATAGAAGCGAACCGAAAGAAAAGGAAAATTGAAAAATGGTAAGAAAAGAGTAATTTTTTCTTCAGTTCCAATTAAATAGTGATTTATAGATCTTGAAGATTTCTGTCTTCTGGGTTGTTGCGCTGTGTAGTCTGGTCGATGTTAACCAACGTTTCAGAGGTCATACTGCCTCCGTCATTAGGGCGATGAAGATTTCTGTCTTCTGGGTTGTTGCGCTGTGTAGTCTGGTAGATGTTTACCAACGTTTCAGAGGTCATACTGCCTCCGTCATCAGGGCGATGAGTATGAAGATTTCTGTCTTCTGGGTTGTTGCGCTGTGTAGTCTGGTAGATGTTTACCAACGTTTCAGAGGTCATACTGCCTCCGTCATCAGGGCGATGAAACCCAGGTACCAGTTACTGTGAAGCACACACTCAAAAAGTCTTAAGACTCTACGCTTCGAGTGTATTTGATTTAATTACACATGTGTCTTGTTTATTAATGGCGCTGTCCACA
>NW_019059662.1:282319-329780 GCF_000696155.1 Zootermopsis nevadensis | reverse complement strand
TGATAGTACTGTAAAGAATGATGAGTTGGAAAGTACAGTGAATTAAGCGGTCGTGGCCTATTTTAAGGCACTGTCCTTGGATTGGGAGGGAGTGTGGAAAGCCTCAAGGAATCGCAATCATAATAGCCGGTCGTCGGGCCGAGATTTGAAACCAGGACTTCCGGAATTCGAAACAGGAGTGATAAGCACTCGGTTGTGACTTCAGATACTTAACTGCGTAAAATTTGCTGGTGCACGGTGATTATTACATAAGTAAATAAATTTATATGCGTGGATTTATGTGCGGAGGGTAATTTTGTGGTCGGAGGATCTCAAGAGCGAGGGAGGACAGACCTTTGTAATCCAGCAGCTCTCTTGTTTACCAGAGTATCCACAGGTACAGCCACTGACAGAAGTCCTAAGAACAGTTTTGTGGGTCTTACAAATAGGACCTCTGTGTGTAGGTAGTGTTAGCTTATGTAATACATTCATTTATTATTAACGTAAGTTATAACCATGACAAAGTTGAACCAAGTAACCTAAATTTATTAGTAAGTAGTTTTATGGGTGTTTAACGAAGTTCACGTCACATGTATGTGTGTAACTATGTTATAAGTTTCAACTTACAGATTTCTCTAAGCGTATGTGGAAGGAAGATATTAAAATCGATTTTAAGGGAACAGGGCAGCGTTTCATCCTGCTCAGGACACGGATTAATGATGGACAATTGTGAACATGGTAATACATTGTCATTTATCATAAAAGACGGAGAATTTCATGGTTATCTGAGGGACAATTAGGTTTTCAGTGACTCTTTTTCATAGGGTTAGATTTTTTAAGCTATGGATTCGTTTCTTAAATGTCGGTGCCAATTAAATACAATTTTTATCTTATAGTTTTGAATATTTTTGGTTTATAAAAAGTCGGAAATGGCACGTTAGCACGCAAATATAAAACGAAGATAAATCTTTAAATTATGTTTAAAATAAGTTGGTTTGTAAAATGTTAAAGGAACTGAAGGTTGATTGAGGAAATTATGGTCTCTGAATTTAACCGCGTGTGTGTTGCATTGGTATTAGTTGGTATTTAACTGATATAGTGTTTGAATTTAGCTTATACGCACGGTTTATGATATGTCTTAAGACAATTATGATTTATTTTAGCTAAGGATGATTGCCATTTGTAAATGGCTAAGACTAAAAAGACGAAACGTTTCTTGGGGCCGTGGAAGGAATGCATCTGAGGGACAGAAAATAAGTGTGGAAATTAGATAAATATATGTAAGATTTGAGGTTTTCACAGCGTTGAGTATGAAGATTTCTTCAAGATAAATATACGTAATGAAATGGGAAAATAAATTACAGTGGGGATCAAAATTATAGTGTGTGTGTTACGCAAGTACGAGCTGAAAATTCTCCTGTGAACTTGGTCGTGTCACATACGAGGAAACTAACTAAAACAATAGAAAGGCGGCTTATCGATCCGTTAGCTCAGCGTAACACGTCTGACTGACTTGCAGGCCTGTTTGCAGCGTTTGAATCCCTTCCAGATAATTGGGTGTCCTGGCAGGCTTTTAGTGATTTTATGCTTTCACTTGGGATGAATATCGTGATATTTAACCTTTATACAGTTTCGTTATCATCTTTGCATCTCATTCTACACTATATGAAATCAACAACTTTAACAGCACATTCATATGAAGCATCTATTTCTTAAAAATACAGTTAGCGTATTTAACATCTTCCAAACCATACTATTTGTTAGAATTTCCAAGATTCGGTTTAATACGAAGTGGAATATGATTTTTCCCACTGAAATATTGGAATAACAACGTATGAAGTATATAATTTGATCGTACTTTGAAGGTAATGTTGTCTTTAGTACCATTCATACATTTTAACCTGAGCATTAGATAGAGGTGGGTGACAGCTGCACGTCTTTGCCTGTTTATTCCCAAGGAAAGATCCCAGCAGCCAACGGATAGGAGACTGGGTGGGCCCCAAAACAGGTATGGATGTTCAAGATAAAAAACACATCGTAGGTGTAACATTTAGCTGAAAAAGGTGGGAAATAAATGTTCTTATGTTCACGACAGGACTAGTTACGTGGAGTAATACAGTTGTACTCCTGTTAGTAGTTGTTTTGTGCCTTAATGTGTGTACCCTAACTCAGCGCTTAAGTTGTCTTTAAGATGGATACTCTGTGCCTGTTCTCATTTCCAGAACATATATTTCACTTCGTACCCCTGTCGACCACCAGCCCCAGCCCCAGCCCCGTTTTCCAAATATTATCGTCGATATTTTGTAGCCAACGAGTACAGTAAGCCTCAGTTCTTCCCCCCCCCCCCACCCCCCAACTTTGCTTCTCCCAGAAGCGGAAGTTACTATGATTTGTGGGTCGTAGCCCGTGCTTCTATCCGTCTGCTTCCACGGAGTCTCTCTCTGTTCCTGCCATCAGTTAGTAGCAGAGCAGAGCTATTAGCCTGAGGGAAACAGATGACACTCGATAAGTGGTAAAGAGTAAAGCATGAGGTATATAGGAAAAGAGAATGAGAGGGAATTGAGTTCGGGGAATGGGTCTTTGGTGGTTATTGGTGGCCATGTTCGCTTTTCACGGAGAACGGGAAAGTTTCATATCGTTCAGTTTTGGGTTGCAGTGAAGTTACGTAAGGGAAGAGAGAAACATTCGGCCTACATAAAAAAATAATATGGAATCTGACGATGTTACTTGAGGGATTTCTGGATAAGAATTGTTATAAAATGTTACCCGTCTAAATGGAACCTAACTTATGTTTTGTTTTATGTTTATTTTAACGTTTGAATAAAGTTGCAGAAAATATGGTTGTTTCAGGAAGATAAGGGAATAAAGATGTTTTAGAACTTTTTCACGACAAATATAATATATCTATTCTTCGTAGTGTACTGTTCGTCGGTCTGATACAGAAAAATGCGAATTTTTACAGCTATAATTTCTATGTTATGGTGATAAGCATTTGTAGCCGAATACTATGTAAATAATATTTAAAGATTCAGGTCTTACCACAGAGGAAACACAACGCTTAATCGCAGAGATCGGTTGGTTAATGTTGTTTAAAGAAATAATCGCTGTTTGCTCTAAGAATCATACGAAACCCAGCGCCATGATGATAGCGGCAATAAGCACGTATGAAACGTCGGTCAGTTTCTAAGAGATAGCCATCTCTATACCCGTCTCCGTGAGAACCTGAAACCTTACTTAACGTAACTTCCAACACAATTACTGCATCGAAGGAGAAAAAAACTCTTCCATAGTCATTCATGGAGTCTGTGGCCAGTTAACACGCTGCTTGAAGTTAGAGCGTATATTGGAATTCTACGACGCGCATGCGGGCTGGGACCCTTCATTATAAATATTTTCCTATACTTCTATAAGTTTCTTGTTTTAGACCCAAATTTCCTCCTCAGCACCCCTGTTCTCAAACACCTTCAGTCTGAATTCTTTCCTCAGGGCGAGACACGAAGTTCCACGCCTATACAAAATAAAAGATACAGGTATCTTGCTTTATAAATTGAGTATAATTTGTTTTAATACACGGCATTTTAGTGCCTGTGAGCAATAGACGTTTCTTCCAGAAATTAAGCTGTCTTGAGTCCAGTTAAAACGTTGCACTGGAATACGGAACTGCCGAAGGGTGTTTGTATACGCGTTCCTTTATGTACAAAACTGCACGAAGGCGAAAATAAAAATTGTTCATTTCCCTGGTTATGGAATATTTTAATATGTAATACTGTTTTAGGAGAAAATGCAAATAAAATGACTATTGCTCTCCGAGCATAAAATATTCACGAAAGAGAAAAAAGGATTATTTCATGAGTAAACTTTCTACTCTTGCATTGTTTCTGCAGTTATTTTTCTTTAGAAGTCCTGTGTAGTCTACCGCTCACACACTTCTACGCAAAACTGAAGAGCCATATATAGATATAAAGCTGAAATTTATGAGCTACCGTGGGGCTGAGTGCCACAACTTTCAAATAACAAACGTATGGATTACTGATTACATTTATATGTATCTGAAAGAGAATACGCAAAGAACCTTAGGTCTCAAAAAGAATCACAATTTCACGAAATTTGTTCGGCCGTCTTCGTGTTTCGGATCCAGTTATTGAACACATCTGAAGTCTACCAGTTTTACGCTTTCAGTAGCGTTGTGTATAAACCACGAAGTTGCTATTTCGCTTAACGAACAGACCTCTCACTGAATAGTCCACCTTTCGAGACCTCGTCGTTTTATTCAGAACTTTTATTGGATGAAGATTTCAATTTCTTTCGCATTACGATTTATCGTCATAGTCGACATGAATTAAACCGCGGTATACAGTAGTTAGATATTCTGCTTTATATTCAGGAGATCCCAGGTTTGAATCTTGACCTGAAGATTAGCTGTCCTGGCCAACTTTTTCGCAGCTGTACACGAGTTCGGGATAGTACTTTGATATGAACCACGACCGCTTTAAAGCTTATTATTATAATTCTTATTTATTATTCTCATCGCGTAAGCAAATTAGTTCCCGCTAAATGAACCGAGAAACTGATGAACAATTAACCACGTCGATTGTGGTCTTCTGGGTTGTGACACCCTGTCTTCATTTGTGGTTTATATGCCGACGTTGTTAGTGGCTCAGCGCTGTGGCGTTGAATGATGGGATGATTTATGAATGATGAATTATAAAGAATGTATTTTCTTGGAGGGACTAGGTAAACTCACGAGGCATATCAGACAGGAGAGCCGGTCATTGCATCGAGATTTGAACCCGGTACCTGTAGAATACGAAACAGTTCTAAAACCTCGGCTGTGGATGCCACCCTGTTGTCACTGTGGTAGTTCACAAACGTTTGGGACGGTCGTATCGCCTCCATTTTCATCGAGCAGGTCATGGAGGCTTCGTGTTCGCATTCTGAATGACTGACAGCAGTATCTAGCCAACGACATGGTCCACACTATTTGTCCTTATTTGCCTGTTTCCTTGGGGCATTCGGCTCCTTTTAGCGTAATTCTTAGGTAATTCCGTATGAAGTGCTTGTTCTTCAGTTTCCATTAATTTTAAAATCTCACTTAGTCTACCTCTGCAAACCTTTTTACCGAAGTGCTGAACACCAAGACAAATCAAGTGTTTAAATGCGTAAAGCTGTCCCTTAATAGCAGTATTTTATTGTCCCTGACTAGGGATCTCGGCTTCAGCGTGTACTGGCTTCTCATTAGACAGACAAAACACAGCAGTAGCCCACTCGAAACATGTGACATGTCAAAATTCGTCGTCAGTATTTTACGTGTTAATATGTATTGAGGGTTTACTACAAGATGGATTAGTGTGTATAACGTCCAAAGCTTTTTATATAATCGTCCTTCCGTCCTAACACCATTTGCCTTCACACTATATTCACAGCATTAAGTCTGCGCTTTTTAATACAGGCATTGAGCGTTGGTTGCTGGGGATGTAGTTTAGCCATTAATGTCACATGTAAACACGGTGACATTGTTGTATGAATCAGATAAACTAGAACAGTAACTATCGCCCCTCGGGAAAAGAAAATGCTTGCTTGTTCGTTGTTCTTCATCCTATCGTTTCTCTGCCGCCACCAAATTTATGAAGAGTGTAGGAGGGGGTGGATGTAATAGAGAGGGGGCCATTAGTAAAAAGCTAAGCTAATGTATTAGAACGTAAAAAAATATCCACTCCTTTCTCTTCCGAATTACATGATACGCGTAATTACGAAGGGCACAACAAAATTACCCCCTGACATGCACGAGTTTCAGCCATAATAGTGCCAGTAGAGTTCTTGTAGGCGTATGGAGGTCTACCTAATGGTGCAGAATGATGGTTTGCCCATGAGTAGTTTGGCTCGCATGGTGAAGTTGTCAGCAGGCAGACACATCACCTTGCTTCCTCTCTGTTTGCAGTAGCGTTTGTATGTTGCAGAGAGGAAAAGAGAACTTGCCTTGTCGCATTATTCGGACAGCCATAGTCACGTGAGTATAACTAGACTGGCTTATTTATACTGTGAGCGCCCCCGAAATGAAACACACACGAACTGAAAAAATACCGTCCCTTCTTTCCGATTCGATCAAACGAGAAAAAAACACGAAAATTGCAATTCAGTGACAAGGGGCACGGGATGGTGGGGTGAGTTCTGGTCATCCATCAAACCAAATCAGGGGCTTATTATGAAAACGCCGCACTAAACCGAGATTGTGTAAAAAGTGTTGTTAATGACTGGGATGGGTATCAAAAAAGACATGGTGTCCAAATGGCTAATGGATTGACCATACCGTTATAGGAATAACATAAATAGATTCCATAATAATCTAATTATGGCGTAGAAATACATGTTCAAGTTCGTTTTTCATGCTTTGGACAGTAACGACCACTCTGGGTAACATCAGCAAGTTGAATGTACCGGTATTAAATTTAAAAGAAACAAAAACAGAAATGGAATATAAAAGCCGTCATTGCATTTCTTTTCGATGTTCGCTTCTAAATACGAAACTCTTTTTCTGAACGTTGACTATTTCTGTTTATATTTAACTTGGATTAAACTTTGATTTCCTGTTGAAGTTACTTGTAAGCTGTGTTTATTTCCGCAGTTGATATTTGAATGGAAACACTTATGTATTGTTTCTTTCTGAAACACTTAATACAACGAGATCATTTTGGAGACTAGACGCCCGTAAAAATGTGTTATTAACATGAAATTGAGGTGGGTTATATGTGGGCAGGAGTAAAATGGAACAGGATAAGGATATTGTAAAAATGGTATTGAAAGTTCGGGCTGCATGAAGGGCTGGTAATTTGACCAGTTGATCGACTAGCAGATTTTCAAGAAGGACACTGGTCCGTGGAGTTAGGTAGTCAAACTTTCTTTTGATGTTGTATATCCAAATTTCTTTCAAGGCGGTTCGTACATAATCGCAAAGCTGTAAAAATGATGGAATGCCCTGGTTGTTTGCGAGTCGCGTGACCATGTTCATAAAGACGCACGGAGCGTGCAAGTTTATTTAATGGGCCTATGACTAGCTGGCCGACTGCCTTTTTCCCACATTTTGATTCTTCGTTCAGAAAACCTACAATTCTCGTGCGCGCTTTCCACTGTTTACCAAGAATTGGCGTCATTCTGACGTGCTACAAGGATGTGCTGCTGATAACACAACTGAAGCGTGGTTATATTTATATTCGCTACCCATACTGGGGTAAACTTTGGACCATGATGATGGACCAGTCTGTGTCTTGGTGTTTGAGAATAGGGTGTGAAGGGAAGTGGTTATGTGGACAGAGTAACAGGATGATGGAGAAAGATAAAAAATACGATTATCAACTGTAAAAGGTTCTGGCGATAATATATTTCAATTAATGTTAATGAATTTCTGGACTTGTCCATTGGCTAGTATTGCGAACAAATACAACGCTTCAGAAACGGGATACTTTTCCGTCCTCAGATGAATAGGTGCGGTGTACCAGTTCAGTTTGGTCCATTACAAAAGAACCTTTTCACCTGAGGATGGAAACTGATCGAGTTTCTGAAGGGCTGTCTTTTGTTCGCAATACTAGACGATCGACAAAGCCCAGAAACCCAGTAACACCAGGAAAATGAAGAGCGTTGTTAGTACTCTTTACCCGGTAACTGTAGGGTAATTATGCAGTGATTAATGAGAATTGCGAGACGTGCAGAATGGGTGGGGATTAAGAAATTAATGCAAAATTCAAAATGAAAAGGTGATATCAAGCGGTCACAGGAGCGCAGAATCTTAATGGTAGTTGGTCTGGTAGGAAGTGCAGACAGATCTAACTGTAAGTCTGTTTTATCACCAGAATGCAAGACAAAATAACAATAAAAATGTGGCACATTCAAATAGGCCTGTTTGAGAATGACGGTAACTGATCAAAATTGAATTCACGAAGAAATTAAGCAAGCACGCCGTTTAGAATGTTTTCTCAGCTTCCGTCTAGAAGTGTGAAGATTAAAGTACAATATGTAAGAGTGCAATATACCTGTTGTTTTGTGCGAATGAGAAACTTTGTCACTCGCGTTAAGGGTCTGAGAACATGGCGGATGTAAGAGCATAAAGTAACAGGAGTCTGGAAGAAGTCGCGTAAAGTGATGAGAGCATAATTTTTACTCTTTCCAAATATTGTTATGGTGATATCAGGTGAACAAATCAAGGAGGGTGGGATTGACGGGGCATGTTCGCATGGAAGATAAAAAAATGCGTACAGAATTTTGGTTTGAAAATCTGAGGTAGAAAGACGACTCGGAAGCCCTAAAAGCAAAGAGGATAATCGTGTTAAGATGGATCTTGAAGAAGTAGGGTAAAGGGATGCGGGCAGGATTTAGCGACTCGGTACTGCGTCTGTTAGAGGACTCTTGTGAGGACACCTTTGGGATCTGTGAATGGTGGCGGATTTCTTGGCTAGCTGAGTGGCTGTCTGTCTTCTGGGATTTTGCGTCCTGTACTTTGGTAGAAGTCTACCGACGTTTCAGGGGTCATCTTAAATTAATTATTACCTCTGTGTTTGCCGTTTTATGCTAAAGTTATACTTGAGTAATGACACTGTCCAAACAGCCAATGCGCTACTCATTTTTCTCTCCAGTATTTGCCTAACAAAATGTCAGTAATGACGGAATCCACATTGACCAGGGTGGCCTTGAGTCCCACCCAGCTTCCTATCGTATGGGTGTCGGGTTTCTTTCCTTGGGAGTATGCAACCGGGGTGAAGCTGACCACTCATCTGAATCTACAGTTAAGAATGCTTGGAGGCAAACCCCGATTTCCCCACACGTCTGCATTTCGTGGTGTTTAGTTAAGCAACAGGGGAATTCTTACTTTTTACTCGAGTTTTATCATATCGAAGTACATTGAAAGGCAGTTAAAGTTTCTGGACGCTGAGATAAAGGAGAAGAGGAAGACGATGATGACGGGTGAATAAAGACGAGACAATGAATCATGGAAGAGGATAGGGGTAATTAGGCTGTGCCGGAAGTGGGTTTGTTGTGCTCAGACCCTTTGATCCACGCGAGAGTAGGGAGACAACGGTTAACAGCGCCGCTGTGGGGTGATAATGACCATGTCCACGTACGATCAGATATCCAGAAAGTTGCTTGCAGCAGTGGTGTATGAATGTGAAGGATGTAATTGTTTGCAAAGTGTGGTTCGTTGCTACAAACGGAGTATTTTCCTTATTGAAAATATTTTTCTGATCTGTGTATACATGTTGCATGTGTCATGCTAGAATGTAAGTTCGTAATATAATCGAAGATAGCTGAAAAAATCCTTCCGTTATTGTTCAAAAGGTCAGGTATTTGAACATACAAAATAAATCGAAATTAAATTCACTAGGCGGTACAGAGCAGATTAACCCTTGCTGCCCAATGGTAACTATATCTTTCGCCTGCTTCAACAGTCAGTAACTCTTCATTTTGTATTTATGTGTTTTGTATGATTCTCCGGAAAATAGCGATTATTTCCTTAAACAACGTCAAACAGTTGTGTAATCCTTTTGAAAACATACAGATTAAAAGTAAAAGACTGTATTTTACACGTTATTTTTTGTGTGTACAAAACACGAACTCTCTCGCTTTAGGGAAACAATTTATTTCGAGGGCTTCGGAAGGCAGGACGCTGAGGAGAGTATTTGAGTTAAGGAGAGGATTAAACAAGAGAATGGAGAATGTTGCATAGTAAGATGTTGAAGTGCATACAAAAGAAACAATATCTGTAGACTGGATTCAGTTGGCTCATGGTCAAATCCACGATAATAAACCGTCGGTTCATATAAAAGACGGAATATTTCTTGATATCTTGAGCGACTGTCGTAGTTTCAGAGAGGACTGTCCTTTGTGAAGACGTGTAACCTTCTAGTAGCCTCGGGCTCGATCTAGTTTTTATGGCTGTGGGCCGTGATGTTTTACAACAAGTTTGTTTTACCAACAGTTAAAAATGTTAAATCCCAAATCGAGGGTTAACAGACTTTCAAAACTTAGGCGGGCCGGTTAGAAATCGACGGTGAGCCGAATCCAGCTCGTGGACAGTGCTATAATTAGTTCCACTGATAAAGGATGCTGTTAAGAGGTGTGGAGAAATGTGAACAGTCGTTATAGCCCTGAAGCTGGAGACAGCGTGTTTATCTGAATCGTTGGTATCTACCTGCGAGTCTCAACGGCGAGACAACCCAGAAGAATATTATCGACAATTATAGGCGTATTGCAGGCTAACTGTCAGCATGCCACTGTTCACTAGAACAACTGGGCGAAATTTAGCTGTATAAAGCCTAGTATTTGCCGTATTCTCGCCAATTTTCGCTAAAATACAAAGTGTTGGCAGCACTGTAACAAACTGCAGGCTAGTGTGAGGCACGATTATGACTGACCTCTTAAGCTGGCCCTGCAGATTATCACTCTGCCTGTTGTCGTCGTCGTCGTAGTCCGAAAGCGGAATAAAATATATTACTAGGTAAGTTATATGTGAGAGAGGGAGAGAGACTCTAAGCGCTTTAGACCACAGAGGGAGACAAATTAAGGGCTTGATGGGATAGTGGTTACTAGATTTATTCGTGGGGTGGTAACATTTCATGAATTATATAACAACATTGTAATAGTAAGACAAATAAGCTCCAGCAGCTACTTAGCTTGGCCAGTTCAAATTCTTGTTTCATCTTTCAGAACCCAATTTAGACAATTCTGTATTTCTTAATGGTTACTATTTATTGTTAATCCACTTGAGGATTCTCGTTTAAGTTTTTCGTATAAATTTAAGGTATGGGGTTGAGGTAAAGTGCAATTGAGGATAGTTCCGTAAAATATTTTCTTACATATTCTCTGATTTAGGGAGTGAGCGAGCGATCTTTTTATATGTAATTACGTTAAGAAAGCAGCGACTGCAAATGGAGAGTAAAGGTTCGTTTATGCTATTCGATTTTCCCCCTAGAAACGTGTAGCTAGACAAAAGCTATCTTGGTAGACATATTAAATGACTAGACAAATGTGATGCGAAATTAAATCTAGATAGCTTGTTTTGTGCCCATTGTTTCAATATGTAGACAAAACAAGTTTTACGCAAACGCCAGTACTTTTATTAAGGCTTCGCATGTTACGCACTGATTGTTGTGGTGCTCTGCGCGTAGCTTGAGAATACTGTAGGAGTCTCCAGTGGCAACGCACTTCAGGACTGTCGCAATGTCTCGTGGGCTGGCACTGCATTTCAGAAAGGAACATATTTCCGTTAAATAATTGCGCGGAGAGTTCAGAATCTTCAAAACAGTTTCGTTAATAATTACTGAATAAAAATGATCCTTCTTCTGATCTTAAATCATTCAGTAATATGTTGTACGTTCCTAGTCCGTTTCACGTTTTAAAAAATTCACGTACCCAATATCTCCGCTTTCTTCTCTTCTTCTTACGCGGCGCACGTCAAAACATAACAGAATTTCCGTCTCTTTAGTTGATTTCTTCTGTAGTAACATTTGTGTATTAGACTTTTGATAAAATATGGTCTATGTACACTTTCTAGAAGTCTACACAGACATGTTGAAAAAGTAAATCCAGTAGTTAGAACGTATCTTTAAATATTATCTGGCGAAGAACAGTTTTCCATCAGCTAAGACAAAGAAAATACAACACTTCTCCATTGCAAAGATCAAATGGTTGATGCTGTTTCAAGAAATGATATCTGTTTATTCTGAGAATAATATTTTACTTGTAAATACGGTGTGTGGGCAATATGTTTATTGAACGTTAAACCAGGTAATAAAAATTCCATTCGGCTTTAACAGGTTAATGTTTCCTTAACGCTTTTCTTGTAAGGTTTAATTCTAATATTCCTCCAGAATATTCTCTTGTCCATCATTACGTCCTTTTTTGATACTGAGAAAGATAACCAATCCGATAAGGGAGTGAAGAAAATGTATTTGAGCATCGTAACGAAATTATATAAGAAATATAAAGGAGATTAACATACAGGTGAGATTTGAGTTTTTCACAGCGGTGAGTATGAAGATTTCTGTCTTCTGGGTTGTTGCGCTGTGTAGTCTGGTCGATGTTTACCAACGTTTCAAAGGTGAATCGCCCTGATGACGGAGGCAGTATGACCTCTGAAACGTTGGTAAACATCGGCCAGACTACACAGCGCAACAACCCAGAAGACGGAAATCTTCATACAGGTGCGAGTTTTAAATAACTTCTGACAGTAATTTACTTTGGTTCATGTTGTATAAATTGCAGTAAAGCTATTTACGAGTCATTTTTTTTAAAAACAGCTTTACTTGGTTCTTAATTTTTCATCAGAAACTGCACATTTTTTCCAGAAATTTTAATGTTATATCGTGGTTGTGGTATCACGTTTCTGTAATGTATTTGCCTACATTAATGATATTCCATAAATATGGAAAGTTGGTGTTCTGCAAAGCTCTTATTTCATGTTTCGGGGTATCCTGATATTGAAGCTGACGTTATAAACACATTAAAATACACAGTTGAGCCGAATCGCGCAAATAAAATTACTCATTACACGTACAGACTTAATGGTCGTGGGATAAGTCGTGGGCTATGTGAAGAGTTCTGTGTTCTGTCAGATCTGTTTTATTCATGCTTCACAGAAAGAAGTGTCCACCTCTGTTACATATAAAACTTTGGGAACGCGATGTTTTACCAGAAACAGCCGTGGACCAAACCCACGTTACTGCACGTTTCGTCCACCGGTCGCCATCTTCATGGTCACCCTACCACTGGGGTAATAGAATCTGCCCTGTGGGTGGTCTCAGCTCAGGAGACTTGCTTAGGGTCGGTAGGGAACTTCGAAATCGTCACAGAAGATGTCTGGGTGTTACTCATTAGGTAACAACCAATTACTTGCAGATGTAATAAATACATGGCAGACTTATTCATGTAATTCCACCTTCGTGTTTATTGACTTGTAACAACGAAAGGGCCAAGCTGCTAGGTCGCAGTTGTTTGTTGTATCATTATTCAGTCAATGGCACGTTCTGGCTAACAGATCCAAGACCCCGGAAAATATATGAGACTATGAATGGAGATTCTACATTTGGAAACAATGTCTTCCCCCTCTGCTAAGCCACAATTTCTCTCTTCTGCTTTCCGTTTAAATAAAGGATGACAAATTCCTGGACAAGCTGATCCATCGAATATTAGTTACTGTTTTGGACTCCCCTCTATGTGCTTAAAATGTAGTTACTGTTGATAATATAAACTATTTATGTGGATAATACTGATAAATATTTGTGTATGTTTAAAAATTGTCATGAACATCTGAATAGTTGAAGATGACTCTTCTGGAATGTTGCGCCGTGTAGTCTGGTAGATACTGACCGACGTTTCAAAAGTGTTTCCTGCCTACATCGTGAGGACGACAACATCATAGGAAACGGCCATATTCAAACTTGTCGAAGTAAGAACCAGGAATCTCGTGTGGATAGTTACTGAAACATTCAACGCTAGCCATAATAACTGTAAAGATTGTGAAGAGTGATATGTCTCGAACGATCGAAGCTCATTATTCACAGCTCTAAAAGTGACTGATCGCAAACAGAGCGCGGTCTGCTTAGTGCTGTCAAATGCACTGGCATCCAGTTATTAATGATCGAGTTAATTCATCGCATTGAATGGCTGCCTTGCTTCGTATCACGTGACCACGTGTCTTGGCAGATAAATAACAGCTTTCCGAGTCTTTTTTGTACGAACCTCTATAGCTAATTTAGTAGTTTCATTCGACTCGTTGCCGAAATGTCGACATAGAATAGTAGAGTATCTATAAGAAACGTGCGAATTATTGGTAGCATTGAATATTTCTGGGGAAGATTTTCAGTGGACAGACGGTGGGAGTTTCCTAGATTAATTGCTAACCAGTACTTCGTCTGTCAAAGCAGTAAATCATACTTCACTGTAGCCGATGTTACGTCATAATTCAGCGCTCTGCTGCCCTCAGCATTGCTGCCTGTGTGTCATACATAATAGTGATATTATGGCTGCTGGCTGACTCGTTTATGGGAACAAGCGACACGTGCGTTAGCTATTCGAGGAGAAATCGACATGCCTTGTTACAGGGAGTAGATATTTAATAATATAATCTAGTGTGTATGTAAATCATTGTTACAAATACCAAGCTACAGGTCATCTGATATTCAATGAGGGTACATAAAATTGCATAGTCAGCTAAAATTATCAGCCGTTCCGTTAAAAAAATATTTTTATTGTATTAGTGCAAACCGCACGTGTAGAGTTTAGTGTTCTTCTTTTCTTAAAAATAAGTTCCTTTTTTTTTAATCTCACACATTAATGTCCCTTAACATCGAATAACGATTAAGGTTCTGTGTCAACGGTTTATCAGCTCAAGTGTGTGGATGGTAGTGTTCTAGCAACACAGATGGACGTATCTGCACCAATCCCCCCCACAACCTGAGTTGGTTGCCAATACGATTTCATAGAAGAAAGGAAAGAGAAATGGTCGAGAAAAGCGAGGGGAGATTTTGAGAAGGATGTGGAGAAAAGTTGGACAAAGGAGGCTGCGAGATAAGGTATAAAAAATTAGAATCCAGTTACGTATAAAGTGGGGAAGAATTGAAGAAAACGTGAATAGTCTTGGGTCTCCTTCCCGCTCTTTTGTTCTTTGCAGCAGCCACACTTGCAAGTCCTGTGAAAAGGCTGCTGTGGTGCGGTATGTAGAAATTGAACACCGCACTTTCAACAGCAATTTCTTGTAAATGTACTGTAAAATGAGCCATGTCTGTTGAATTCATGGTCTTAAGGAACGGCATGACGTTTATTTATGGCTTCATGTTGAATTATTTAAATTTTAGAACACGTTATTTCAGACCATATCTCAGTACTTTATTTCTTATTCATGTTTTTAAGAGCAAAATCAGTCTCAGTTCCAACATGGACGCTGCTAGCATTCATGTTTCAACAAAACAGATTCATCGTGAACATTACTTTAAGACAGTCCTTCAGCCATGTGCCATAGCAAGAACATTGTCTCTTTTGAAGATACTTTCTCAAAACGAAAAATTGTCTATGTTGATATAAGCGTAATCATTCCATTCACTCGTGTTTTGCGAGTAATATCTTCCCTTCAGGTTTTCCAATCAAAATTTCGTGCGTATTTCTCATATCTCAAATGCATGCGATGATTTTAAATTAAGACAACTACAAGCAGTGTACATTTTGGTTTCATTGCTTCAATAATACATCGAAATAAAATAGAATGGTATTTTCTTTAATGTATAAATAATGAATATAATTCATATATGAAGATTTTTTATTATGACTTTTTATTATAAAACTGGATACCTAGACCAGTGGTATTCGACCTGGGTTACGCGTACCCCGGGGGTATGCGAAGACATCTTAGGGGGTACGTGAATTTTTTTTAAAAAATATTATTTTATGATAAACACTGAATAATCAGGGCCAGATTTAGGGTTAGCCACAGGAGAACCGGACGTAAGGACATTCGATTTGGGAGCGCCATCTCTCTCTCTCTCTCTCTCTCTCTCTCTCTCTCTCTCTCTCTCTCTCTCTCTCTCTCTCTCTCTCTCTCTCTCTCTCTCTCTCTCTCTCTCTCTCTCTCTCTCTCTCTCTCTCTCTCTCTCTCTCTCTCTCTCTCTCTCTCTCTCTCTCTCTCTCTCTCTCTCTCTCTCTCTCTCTCTCTCTCTCTCTATCTCCTTTATGCGATTCTTATCTGGACAGCTATTGGAACCTGGCTGGACACTATTGGGCGGGATTAACGTTTTCCCTAAAACTGTTTATTTTAGATGTAGATTATATACTATGTATAACTTGAATTATACACCAACAACTTTGGGGGTACAAAGTTGAAGATAAATTATATCTGGGGGTACGCGAACAAAAAAGGTTGAATACCACTGACCTAGACAATTTATAAACTACGAAAAGATTCTGCAGCATTTGAAAGACACGGAAATGTCGCATGTGTCTGTCATCAAAGCAAAAAAAGGGAGCAGGAACTTTAAGGAGGTTGCGACTGGGACCCGGTGCTGGAGGGTTGCCGTACCGGAAGCACTTAACATTTAAAGGTCACATCAGGTTTCCTGAACACAACTCGATGTCTTTTTAGTTTGCCTTTATGATTTTTTCTGATGCTTATGCATTCTCTTTGCATCATCTTTTCTGCTAACACAAAAGCAAATATCGTATTGACAGACTGCAGTGTACCTTTGTAGATCCATCAAAGATTAACATATAAAAACCTATAATTTTACCTGTTTATTTCTATGAGAGCGAAACTTGATCTGTTACTTAAGGGAGGAACACAGATTGAAAATATTTGTTATTAGGGTACTGAGGACGGTACTTGGATCTGAGAGGGATAATATGACAGGATAATCGAGAAAATTACATTATGAAGAGCTTTATATTTGGTATTATTCACCGAATATTATAAATCAAGGATAATGAGACATGCAGGTCAGATAACACGAATTTGAAATATGTGCATGCAGAATTTTGGTAGGAGAGCCCGAAGGGAAGAAATCACTTGAATGATTTAGAAATAGATAAAAGTGTAACGTTAAGATGGATTACGAGTAAATAGAGTAACATGGTTTGAACGAGGCGCAAATAAAGTACTTGACTGTTCTAACACGCGATAAAAAGAAGACCGACTGTCAAATGTGAACTATAGTAGCCTTCAGCAAATTACATGATTTAAGTTCACCCTCCAAACACGCGTTGATAGCTTCTCTGCTGTGCGACTTATCAGCTGTCTTCACGCGCCTGGGCTCCTATCAGTTGTGACGTGTCTTATTATGTACGCCTTCTTACAGGGAATTCAGGTCCACAATTCGGGCATTCATTCCCAACAGTGAATGAGAAATTATTCGCATAAAATGGTCTGCTGCGACAATGAACTTACATACGGTGTGTGAAATTAAATCAGCAATGCCAATTCGGAAGGAGGACATTTTGAAACATGGCTGCGGGTCAGGCAGTACTCATCTTCATTAAGATTGCTTCAACGATTCGAAATTTATTAGTAAAAGGCAATGTTTTTAGCACGGCATTAGCAAAACAGTGGATGATGTCCAGTAAATTCTATACGCATATATAATTTTTATATTTTCGACCTAATCCCTCACCGCGGGAAGAAATCACTGTCGATATGTAATGATGACTCATGCATTATTTGACTACGGACGTATTGGAAAGTATTACACTGTAAAAATTATATTAAGTAAACGACGTGATCTAAGTTAACCCCTTGATTTGTGGACCAGGCTATAACTTGGAGCAAAACAACCACTCAAGGACAACGTCTGTCTCTTCCGCCTTTAAATGTATTTTCATGACGTCACGTAGTGACAGTATTTCAACTGCTTTCATACAGAGGGCCAATTTACGAGTGATGTGGTTTCATGTCGTTACATCGGCGTTTCTGTAATGGGTACGCCGTTTATTACGTCGTTTGTTAATTTGTGTTAAATTACACAGGGAACTGCTTTCACCCACTCTGATTCTTGTTCCCCACCCACAACCCCTTTGTCGTCTAAAACCTCCCTTTCATTACGTTGCAAAGACATTTACGTTTAGTTACCTGTTCAAACATTTAAGGTATTCTATCACAATTATTCTTTTCTAGATGCTGTTAAAAAGATTCAATAAGGACAATTGTTTACATGACTCTGTAAATGATATTAATTTTAATTGGAATTTGTTTAATTTGCAAAGAATATAAAGCGCCTTATTGATTTTAAGAAAGTTTTCCCAATTTTGCTGTATGCCCATTAATTGAATTTATTTTAATTCGCTTAGTTTATGTTCTTCAACACATTACATGCAAGGAAATGGAAAACGTTAGGTTTTACTGCCAATGGAAATGTTAAGTTTCAGTTTTAGTCAGCTCAGTCCCACTACAGTGACTGGCTGCGAAGTGGAAACGCGGGATTCGAACCCCTATAGATTCAACGCGTCCGGACCGACTCAGGGGCCCACCCAGTGTCCTATGAAATGGGCACTGATGACTCTTTCTCCGGGAGTGAAGATGACGTACACCCAGTTGTCAAAGTAAAGAATACGTGGATCTGTACTTCCATTTCTCCATGGCGTTGTACTTGTGCACGAAGGTAGCTTCACCTTTCGTACGTAAGTCAGTACAAACTGCGTGTGATTTTCTGCACAGGCGCGAAATTGTCAGGTACAGACAACGAGCGTTCTGTGTCTGCGGTCGCAACAAAAAACACGGAACGGTGGCGACCTAAATGTTCAGCATCCAACTTGAATGCAAGCGGGTAATTGGAGGTCTGTTGAAAAGAGGATCCGCTGTGCGGTGGTGGTCATTTGCACAAACAATCAGTCCAGAATGCCACTTTGGCCAATGCCAAAGAAGAGCAACGTGTTTTACTTGAAGACTGGATGGAACTGTTCCGAAACAAAGCCACAATTAAAAAAAACGTTGATCATCGGAATTATTTATAAAGCTAATAGGCATACCAGAAGACAACCATATTACTATTATTATTAACTTTAAAGAATATGTATTGGCTGTTGTAATGAATGTAGTCTGTAACCCAAATTTCTAAGCATCAAAATATAAAGTTTGAGGGAACTAATAGTTTACATCAATTAAAGCTGTTTGCTGAATACCCTTCCTATCTCAAGGCGAAGGGAAATCCATCCTTCGAAATCTGATTTTATTAATGTTAAGGCAATATTTCTTTGAAATTATGGAGCTCAGTAATAAGATAAAACAATTCGTCCTATATATATAGCGAATTTTTTTCGACATTTTTATACCAGACGAATTTTAAGAAAAGATCGCACTTGTCACTTTTCCAATAAATATCTTTCAGGTTACACATTTTGGTTCAAAAGAAACTGAACAGTTTACTTCGATAATGTGTTTCGACATTGATAGTGTCTGTATCGTAGAATATGTCAGGGAACTTGCACGGAAACACAAGTTGACCTGTCACAGCCTTTTGTGCAAATCATCACTTTCAGTTTATTCTATTGTCATTCTTTAGCAAGAACGTTTACTAGAATGACGTCCATTTATAATCTTTCCGTCTCAATTATCTGTGTAAGTTTCCTGAACTGCAGACTGCATTCAATTCTAAAGGGTTCTAACGATGGTGGATCACACTTTAAATTATTTGCTCTCTTTACTTTGTCCATCGTCTTTGTTTAAGAGAGAAACCACGACGTTTCGGAAACTGGCTCTGTTTCCTTCTTCGGGCGAGAGGGAATGTACCTACTCAGTTGGGTCCGTCCGTTTCTATCACTGGACAGATCCACACCTAGACCGAGCTTCTATTGTCGCGGGAAATTTTCGTATTCCTACTTTATTATATGTCTCTGTAGTTACCATTTCCGCTTAAAACGTGATAAATTTCTGTTGAAGAAAAAGTATAAAGTGATGCAAGAAAAGCAAATAGGTGGAGGAATACGTGATGTTTGCTGCTGGCTTCAATTCAAAGGACGTTCCTTGAAAGATATTTGTTGAAAGCTTAGCCGCTTGGAAAACCGCGATATTTCAAGGAATAGTCGAGACAGGCAGTGAGCAACTTCAAAGAGACGGATAATCAAGCAGCCAGGAGCTTCGGTCTCGCTTGGCTTCACTACGATTTGCTTCTTGCCCCTACACTGTCGAGTCACATATAATCAGACTCCTTCATTCCATCCTTCAACAGCAGATCGGGCCTTCGAGACAGTCTTTAATGTTTTTGATGAAAGGCAGACCTGATAGATTCCGTTCAATGTACATTCTATGTACGATTCGTTCCTATGATTCTTATTAAATTGGTGATTTTGATTATTGTGTTCGTCGTGGTGGTGACGCTAATGATGATGGCGGAGGTTATGATGGTCTATGTATTTCTTTGTGAAAAGTTGTTTAATGGTCCAATTGTTATTGTGAATAGTCCAGACATTGAACAACAACGTTGTTCAGTCGGAGTGTTTCTGACTGAAAAGTAATGTTAAGTAACTACATACCCGAGAGTTGAGTATCTTAATTATTATTCTTTTTAAGATGTATTTTAATTATAGGCCTATGTAGCATTTTACCGTTTACAGGAAGTATGATTCTGTCGACGGATTTTGATAAATCTCGATTTGTCTCGAATAAAATGTATAATGATCAATAAAACGCATATGTTGTCTTATGTAATATTTTTATAAACTTTTAGTGACTCCGGGTAGATTGCTAGAGTAATAAAGTTTTACGCCACAATCTCATGCTATAGTCCTGTCGTGTTCCTGTTATACGCATTGCATGTGCCTAGACAGTATACAGACATGATAATTGCCGCTTAGAAAGCTACAGTTTCTCGCTGTTCTTCCTAATTTATTTGCTTGATGAACTATGATACTTATATAGCGTATTATGTGGTTCACTTACTCGAGACTACGAAGAATTCTGATGCTTTTCTCATATCATTAGGAGAAATCCACACTGATTTGAACGTCGCGTGTTTTCAGTGGGAAAATTATTGTTCATGATTCAAGGAACAAACGGTTGTCAACGGATTATGTTGCCTATTAATAGTTCCACGAAATCCATAGTCCTCAAAGTTGTTAGTGAGGCAAATAAATAATCGTGATTTTGAGTAATATAAATGTACAAGGGTCAAACATTCAGTGTTGCTCTTTTCCTGGTCTCGATCCATCGTTAAATATTCTAAAACAAGACCACCATTTTTCGGGATCTGGCTTATTCTCGTCTTCGGATGGAAATGTCTATTTTGCTGGGTCCGATGGAAGAGGTTAGTGCCAGTCCTTCAACGCCTTAAACTATGCTACCTGACAATACTGGTCTCCTGTACAAATCACGAAGTTATGGGTCTAATATTCTGACTTCCTCAATTTATTTTTGTTTTCTCCCAAATATTTCTTTTCTTGGGCAGCTTTCAAATACTTGTAATTTTCTGACCCAATGTAAAGAGACTCATATAAAACAAATCGCAGACTTAAGTCTCTCTGTACGCCGTGATATTCGTCGTTTTGTAAGTTAGATACATGTATGATTTGAAGTTTTCACAGCGGTGAGTATGAAGATTTCTGTCTTCTGGTTGTTGCGCCGTGTAGTCTGGTAGATGTTTACCAAAGTTTCAGAGGTCATACTGCCTCCGTCATCAGAGCGATGAATTCATCGCCCAGATGACATCTACCATACTACACGGCGCAACAACCCAGAAGAGAGAAATCTTCAAGTTAGATACAATTATGAATTTTCGACACGCAACAATAAAATCTGCAGCAATGGTAATACAAACTAGCATTGCCGAAATCTACACTTGTATTCTGTTGTGTTGTTTCCAGAGACGGATTTTGAAACATTCTTAAATGATTTATTAAATGTAATTATGACCTTGTACTGTCGGTTTTGTTTCCTTGCCGTGTTCAAACAACCCTCTTTTGTTTTATATACGTACATCGTTATTTCTGTTGTTACTAATACTACTACTACTACTGCTACTGCTACTGCCACTATATAGATTTTTCCTACTACAGCTTCCTGGCACTGTTAAGTTGTTCTAATTGCTCGAAGGTAAGGAAGATAATGGTAAAATCTTGTTACGTACCTTGAGATTAGGCAGTTTTGGGCTGTCGCCATTTCTTTCCCCTCTTCTTCATCATCCTCCTCTTCGTCTTGCTCTACCGCCAGCAGAAAACAGCTAAAGCAATGCCGTCTGTCGACAGTCGAGCCCCGTTCCTTTATCGAACAGCGTCGACCACTCGTAACAAAGTTATTTCACGATTTCATAACCAAACTTTTTTTCTCTTTTCAGAAAGAAAGAAAAACTTTCGTTTATATAGCAATACGACATTTTTCTACCTGATCCCGTACTTTTTCCTTGAAAGCATAACACGAAAAGATTTAAAATCTTTCACATCTACACTATAATTATGTTTGTAACTAGGGATATATTTTAGGCTTACTATTCACAGGCTGTTACAGTTATTAGCGACGAACTGCTGTGCCAAATAGATATACATAATTTTTCGTAAAAAAATAATCTTTGATGTGATATAGGTTCGTGTAGCGGCAACACTCTGGACCTATAACTGTGAGGTACCTAGTTAAAATCTCTGTCGAGCTATGTTGACAAGTTCCTTTTTTGCAACATCTGTCCCTCCACGTGGATACTAGGATAGTACCTTCAAATAAACCATGACTGTCTCCTTTCAAATACCTACTTATAACTCAATATCATCTTCTATTTTCATTTGTATCAGTGAAACAGCGTCGTTAAATAACCTGGTACTTCTTTCTGTATTCATACTTTGATTGGCGACCATATCCATACTAATTATCTGGTTTTCCCCACTTTTTATATCTCGCACGCACCATTGGGCTGTCGCAACCTGCGATCTATCGATTCCCGCGTCTAGTCCTCTACTTACACTCCACTCGCCCCTCCAGACAGAAGAACAGTGAAAATTTGAGGGAAGTACAAAAGCCAGGACGAAAGAGAAGGGGACTGAAGTTAATGTGACGCTAGAATTTGTGTCGAGTTAAACTGTACGATGCCATGACTCAGATGGTAGCTTATCATAGTCTGTTTTTTAAATGAGGAAGCGATGGGTTTGAGCGGAGACGTTATATGTAATTTGATAGTAGATTCTACATTGGCTTTTGTTTCTTCGTTTATTAGTTTACCGTTATACTGTAAGACTAATAATGACGGTGTAATTATGTTCTGATTAAGACGCAGAGACTCGCCCCCAAACTCTACCGACTGTTTGAAACGTAACAACTGCGTATTTGAGGAATAGTAAGAAATGGAAGGACATTTTAATCTATTTTAAGAAAAAAGGCTGATACTGGTAATATTATAAATAATGTGAAGAATATAAAGAGGATTTCGGTTTAATAATTTGTTTCTCTTCGTGCTTTCTTCGGAGTAAATTATCGGTAACATGAAATAAATGCACAAGGATAAAGGAAAACAAATGAAGGTCTGTCACATTTTTTTATACAGCGAGAATACGTAAAGATACAGGTCCTTGAACAGATCGAAAATTCTCTTCTTTTATCCGCATCTCTTTTTAAGTTCCTCGAAACTCTTCCCACTTCATCCCAACACTCAGCCTTTTTTCACCACTTCATTCCATTAGTTGGAGCAATCATTCCTTCTGTAATACTGTCCTGCCTCGTTTGGGTCAACCTTCTTCCTTCGGCGGGGTTAGAGAGGAGGAGAAACCGAGTCTGCTGGTCAGATGGGGAAGGAATTGGCCGTGGGAGTTGGAGTAGTATATTTTGTGATTGCTGAGGCAAGCCAGGACCAGCAGGATCAACAGAAGATGGCGACCAAGCAGATCGTGGAACAGGAGTAGAACTTTACGCTTGGGTCCCTCCTGTTAGGGACTTGACGGAGCTCAAAGAAGCAATGATCAGCGGTGGAGGATTTGTGATGAACCGAAGTATGAAACCAGAAGTGTTTCTATATTTGTAGTAGCCAGTTCAAGTATTTTTACCTCTGGAGACCTACCTGCGCTAGAACTTAATTCCCGCAACTATTTTGTTGATTAATGCATCAAGCGACCATTGTTTGGCCCACCATTGCGGTGAATAGTATAAAATACGCGTGACGATACAGTTCCTGTGTTCTCACGAAGAAGCTGAAAGTAATACCATAAATCTAATCTTGTATATGATAAAGGATATTCTGAACAGTTAACTTTCTAATGAAAGGGGTCTGAAGAAAATCTCTCTTCCTCCTTGCTATCATATTGTCTTACGGTGACTGTCCGCTGTGTAGTCGACACCGACATGTCTTGGTCTTCTCTTCGGATCTATGCACAATGAGGCCGACATTCATCAGAGCTGAGATTCTCTAGAGCGAGTCACTATCAAACAACTGCATTCTTGGTATTAGAATAACGATGTTAAAGTAAAGATAATTTGCTACAATGCACTATATCTACATTTGGGAGGATGTATTTTAATTACAAACACACTCCTCTCCTCAGTCTTGCAAGCATGCCTTATACCAAGGTTCTGTGTGTTCTTCTTGTTTGAAAGGCAGCTCCTCCAATTATAAGTCCCGGGACAAGCACATAAATACATGCGCAACGTTAGTGGAAATACTTCCGTTATACGCTTTATATCAACGTAGATCCTATGAAGTAATGGATTCTAGAAATAATGCCAGGAGTATGTACAAAAAATAGTTATTTATATCTTATTGCAGAACTTAAAGTACAATTTTATAACTACTTAAAAAGGCCACATTGCCAATTTCATAGTGTTATTATTTTCTGTATATTAGTGTAGAAAGTTTTTATTCCGATTGAATCGGCTGAGTTTTACATAGTTAGATCGTGTTTAGAGGCAAACTGTTATTGCTTTGTGAACAATTTTAATACAGATTTCTGTCTTCTGGGTTGTTGCGCTGAGTAGTCTGGTCGATGTTTGCCAACGTTTCTGAGGTCATACTGCCTCCGTCATCAGGGCGATTCATCGCAACAACCCAGAATACAGAAATCTGTATTAAAAATGTTCGCAAAGCAATAACCCAGAAGACACACATCTTCATACTCACCACTGTGAAAACGTCAAATCTTACACAATTTTAATACAGTTTCAGTGTTGTTTTAAACAAACATTCGAGCATTTTATATGACGTTTTTGTTTACATGTGCGTGTACTGTACATGAATATCTAACGTATGGCCATTATAAGAAGAAAAATTTGTGAGGCATTCGACTTGCCACAACAAGGATTTTAAAAACAGCTGTTTATATTTCAATTTTTCAGGACCTAGACAGCGTCATGTTTTAATATAAATCTCTATTTCTGGGACATAATTCAAAAGAAAAAGAAGATGGCTGTGAAGTATGAATAGGCTTCAGTTTATTCCGTAGAGAACAGCGCAAGAAGGAGAAGAAAACTGTTTTTTCCCTGCGTCAGCACATGGAACTCATTTGTCACCTTTTTTCATTCTTCAAGAGATGTTAATGCTGATTACTGACACAAGTTTCCTGGAATTCACAAAAACATATTGGTCCTGCTAAGTACCAACAAGACCACGATTCAAACAATATGTCTGGGAGATAAACGATCTTTAAATGGGGGAAACTAGGACCGATATAGGTGAGATTTCAGGTTCTCGCGGAGACGAGTATGAATATTACTTTCTTCTGGGATGCTGCGTCATGTAGTCTGGTTGAAATTGGCTGACGTTTTAGAGGAGTTTGCTGCCTCGATCATCAGAGCGAGACGTCTGTCAGTTTCTAAACGTAACAGAAGACAAGTCATCTTCAGCTAAGTAATCTGTCCATACCACACATGAGAGAAGTAGTGTATGTGACAGATGCATTGAGTTCGTGTAATTGGTGAAGCAAAATAACGAGTGGCTTCGTCAGTCGCTGGCAAGTATTTAGGGCTACATGCGGTTAATACTTGTCGAGGGTTTAAACGAAGTGTTATAGTGAGTGAAGTGGCGTTTTGTACGTTGCTTCAACCTCGGCTATTGTTACTCAGCATTGCCGACATAAATTCATCTCATAATTTGCATCCCGCGTGTTTCAGATCGAATCCCGTCACTTCATATGCAATCTCATAACTTGTCAGACGACCATTTAAATACCCCATTACGAGTGAATAGCACCCAGGCATGGTTAATGGTTTCCCTAACCAATGAAAAGACGATAATTATTAATAACAGTCCAATGAACAGTTATGATATTGGCTAGGAATAGCGAATGTTCGGTCAATGTTGACCAATATTAACCTCTTTTTTGTGTTAGATGAGTAATACAATTTATTGCAACATTATCTTCGCAAATCGGATTTAAAATACAACATTTGCAGACGTTCTTTCTAAACTTAATTATATGTAAAAACATATTCACGGTAACTCTGTTTGTATTTCTTGCTACAAACGTCCCCACCTTCAGAACTTAATTTCAGTGATTCGTCATTGCACGAAGGGCGTACTTGTACGGTCAAGCGTGATGGACATTGGCTATTACGTTAGGAGCAATGGTGAAAACACTCCAATAGGTCCATGAGATAAAAAGATTAACATTTCCAAAAGAATTCCATCGAAATTCTTAATTATTCAACACAAATTTGAACCAAATGTTCTCATACATATTCTAATGATTTATATAATAGAGAGGACATTATACAACCAAAGTATCAAGGCTATTTTGATTGGTAAATGCACATGAACTTTTTTCCTTTCATTGTCGCATTCGATATTAAATCTGTTTCGAATCTGTGTAAATAATAAAGCGGGCTTCTGGCGGAATTGAAAATAAACAAACGCCGTGGGGTGCAATACGACACGACAAAATGGGGTCTGTGACACTGAAATGAACAGCGACACAAAACAGATGTTGATTGCTCACATTCTCTGTGCAAGTATAAACGTACTCGATATTTGAACGAAAACTGATTTTTTGCCGTTTTCAGTATAGAGTAATTAAATTAGATGTCAATATGACATTTGGATATCTACTTCCACAAACTTACAACGGCCTGGTACGCCATCATCTGGAAGTATTACCCTGGGCCAGCCATGAAGCGGAACAGCGTTGAGTACATAAGCACACGTGTGCCCGCACGCACGGAGGTAGTCTGCCTCACTGGAGATGGTTTAGGGGTTTCCGAAACTGTAATCAGGGAAGCCATAGAGTTTTCGAATGCCTTATGGATTTGGATTAGCCCTTCATAAAGCCTCTGCCTTCATATAATGAATCAAAAGAAAAAGCTAACATACATACGTACCCCGGTGGGATTCAATCCAGCGGCCAAAGTATTTGTACGACCCAAAAATGGTCTCATACACACGAAGCCTCTTTATTTACGACGCTGTCGAGTGGTTAGCATTTCTGCTTCGTATTTGGAAGATCCAGGGTTAAAATCTTGCTTGCCTGGGGTGTTGATGGGGTTCCTCCGTCGCTCCGGACACATGCTGTTGTAGTAACTTAAATTACGCCATCGTCTCTTCCTTTCATATTGTTTTAAAGTCATTATGTAGTTTAATAACTTCAACATTTGACGCCGTACTTACATCTTCGTTAAATAAATTGTAATTAATCACACAGAATCTTCGTACGGTTCACATTGTTGTATTAAAAACGTTTCCTCTTAATAACATTACTTCATGTAATGTAGATTTCTTATAGTTCATTTGACTTTTGCTACAAAAATGTTGGTCTACGCGACTTCGTGTTTTACATTGACGCGGGTAGATTTACTTACAATTTATACGTCCAATATGTCGATGGATTCTTTTACGTCCGTTTAATATGTAAAACTGGATGTAGGTTTAAGCGTCCATTTTTAAAACGCATCTTCTGAGTTAAGTTAAATGATATTATGTGTACACAGTGATCGAGTAGGGGGTGTAAAACATTTTATTCCTTTGAGAAAAGTGCAAGTAAGCATATAATGACGGATTTGAGTTTTTCACGGCGCCGTGATGATCGAGGCAGCAAGGAAATCTGGTACTTGCGGACAGAAAAATATAAGCTGTAACTTGGCTGATGCATCGGCTAACACTTTGAACCCAAAAAAAGAGTTTTCTCTCTAACTTTCGCTGTTCAGTGGTACGTCATACACTGGGGCACTACAGAACTTATCAGATAAAAATGCGTCGTTAGCCAGCTCTAGCCATCCAGACTAGCGTTGTTACGCTTGCCGCGAGGGTAAGCCTTAACTAGCTGGCTAACAACGCCTGTCTCGCAGGCTGCCTGGAGTTGGCTAACAACGCATTTATGTGTTCGGTTCTGAGGTTTTCCAGTGTATGGAGTACCATTCGACTACGAAAGTAAGACAGAATAATTCTTTCAGGCTGACACGGTTAACATGAAAGCTCTCTCTCTCTCTCTCTCTCTCTCTCTCTCGGCATTAATGTCGTGGGAAATGTTCCAGCGGAAGGAATAGATAGATGAATGAAGATGGTGGAATAATTAATGCGGCTGTGTGCCAAACTGCTTTCAATAATGCAGTTAATCCATTGATGTAAATAGATGGCTATATAGATCGTTTGATAGATGGGTGAATGGTTAGGTGCGTGCATGGGTTAATGGATGGATGGATGGATAGATAGATAGATAGATAGATAGATAGATAGATAGATGGTATATTTAACTAAGAATAGCCTTTTTTAGACAAATACGTAATAAAAAGAAAGCGACTAGTCAGTTTCTTCAAAACTGTCATCCAACGGGGTGTGACTTCAAACACGTAGGGGCCGGAGAGCAGACGAGGGGATACGCTCTCGGTTGCACTTCAATACGATTCGAATTTCACAAATCTGGGACCATTCAAGCAGAAGGATGGTGTCTAAACATTGGAACGCGCACGGGTATTATAACTGCTAGCAAAACAGCTCTGTAATATGTATTTAGTCGGTTATGTTTGTTTGAACATTTGATAACCCCAGACGTTAAGGAATAAAGTGTACATGAAAGCCATATGATTATGGTGTACAGAACATAGCTGCAATTTTGAGAAATTTAAAATCGATGTTTAGCTTCTAATAGAAGATCTAGGAAGATTAGCTTACCACCATATCTCTCTCGATTTACAACCTATTATAATTTTAACGATGTGTTTGTTTTCGTTGGTATTACAGACATCATTTACGCCTACGTCTGTCAACTGTCTCTTCTCTTCCAGTTTTCATACTAAAGTTTTATGTTTCTCATCTGGGTCCTTAGTAGAAAATGAGTTTTAAATTATTACGAAGATCAAATGGGGTTATTATGATCTGCAGAGTGAGAGCTATTGAAATGTAACTAAACTTCACAGGCCCTTAAAAAAGCCACTTTTCAAGTCACACATTATTTTTACACACACACACACAAATATATAGTGTATATATATATATATATATATATATATATATATACACTATCTTGCAGTGCCCTTTATTTCTCCTGTGACAACGTCTGGAGTCTTACATGGAATTATGCTGCACATTTAGTCTCTTAAACTTTCTCTGCTATTTTAGTAGCAGTCTCACTTCAGTTAATTGGTGTACTGTCTAATTTTCTGTACTAAAAATATCTTGTATTATGAATTGAGAAGTTTGCAAACAGTACCTCAAAGTTAATTATGTACCTGTTGTCCAGTAAGTGATTTGAAGGTGTCTGTCTTCTGGGATGTTGCGCCGTGTTGTCTGGTAAGTCTGCCGACTTTCCAGAGGTGCTAACTGCCTCATCGCCCTGATGGTGAAGGCAGTATGCACCTCTGAAATTTCGACGAGATTCTACCAGACTACACGGCGCAACATACTAGAAGACAACCATCATTATCCTTATCGCCTTGAGTATCTGAAATCTCACCACTAAGTGAAATGGTTCGCAGTTGTCAGTGTGGCAACTGCCATCCAAGCAATCGGATGAGAGAACGGCAGAGAGTTAACAAGTTTCTCACAGATGAGACCTGTGACGATTCATTGTCACAATCTTGAATATCGGAAGCAACTGTTTGTTTAATTAGTATAATGAGCAGATGTAGTTAGGTCTGCAGAGTGGCTGGTTGCCGGGGTTTGATTCCGGGTTGAGTGAGAATTTTTATTTTCGTGGATACTTCCGTTTCTCTTCTGTGACACATTCAGTCTTCTGTTCTATGTGTGTTAGTGGATCCATTCCAGGAGATAAAGCGACTGTAGCGTGAAGCATACTACTCTCTCGCATTTAGTTCTCGTGGTTTGTGATTAGATAAAATTAGCGTTCTAGTGTTTAAAAGTGTATAAATATAACTCCCCTTCTGAAACCAGTTCTTGAAGTCATCAATGCGCAGTAAGTCCTGTTTTTCTTTCCTTTTGTTTCGTTTATGGGTTAATTAAATAATAGTATCAAACATTTTTGAATCCTCAGAAGTGTCGACTTTGTGAAACAATGATAGCAGTTTCTTGCAGTTCCGATTAACAGCTTTGCACTTATTTCGAAACATTTCTATTTGCTTTATGTGATATCAGTTTTAATAATGGTTTGTAATTAAAGTTCGCAAACAAGACTTGTCAGGAGGTTTCTCCTGCTCATTTCTAACATTTTCAATACTAAAGTTACAAAACATTTGCAGTTTTCAGTAAACAATTCGTGTTATAACAAAACGTTGTACAATCTGTTCTGTTTGAAATTCGGAAAGTAAATTTCTCATACTGCCTCTTAAAAGATCTCTTTTGTCAACCAGTCTGAGTTATTTTAAAACAGTATACCATCCGTTGTTGGAATCATGTATTTTAAAGAAACACAAAAATCATATTTAAACTGACAAGTCATGTATTTTTGAAAACAGGGTGCAGAGGAGAACATCTAGACATAAAAAATAGAAAATATTAGAAGAACTGAGAAAATTCCATAAAGATGACCTTGTAATTTTTATTCTTCACAACAGATTTTAGGGTTATCAAATCTTTTTCCTCTAATATAATTTTTAACGGACTGAAGAAAACCACAAAAAACAACATGTATGGTAGTCAGTCTGTGGACCTATATTTAAACTCTACTTTTGTGCTTTGAGTATGAGAGTTCAGAGTGATATTTTTCTTCTTCTAATTATTGACTTTATACGTGTTACGATGGGAAGAACTAGTCAGTTGAGGTAACAGAAAATTTTTTACGCCACGTGTGTTGGATTGAGACAAAGATTTTAATCGCTATGATGGACATGATTTTTATAAGCGAATGCATCCTTTGAATGTTATGATATTTTCGGTTATCACGGCCGTGAATAGTCCAGTGTCAGTGTCGGTGTTTGTCTTCTACGTGGCTCTCGACGTTTCGGAGGAACATATGTTATACCATGCTGTGTTATATCGTGCTGGTAGCATAATTTTGTCCGTTCATTGTTTCAAAGAAATCTGAGAAACTGCTCGTAATGTAGTTTATATTCATGAAAGTATTGCGTCTCGCGGACTGCGTGAAACGTGGATTCGCTCGTATTCTGACGAACGTTACGTGTCAGGCGTAAATTTATAAATCTGTAAATAAAGCCGTTAAGAAGGACGCTGAAAGTTTTATGGTTAAGAAAAGTTGAGATTTTCAATATACTGCACAGAGATTTATATCTCATTAAAACTTTATTCTATCCGAGTGGCGTCTGTTGCTAAAGCTAACACATAAAGAAAATAATTGTCTTGTCGTAAGTATACATTTAAAGTTGGTATCTTACTCTGTGTTAATCTTTTTCTAAATTTCGTATGATTATAATGTGGTTGCATGGTCATGCCTGGGTTTATGTCCTATTTCTCTCTCATTCTCCTCCGTGTGATGGGAGACATTATTGTCTCTCCCCTTCTGAATGAATAGCAATCTCGGCAGCCAGACCAGAGCGTGGTGTAAGGAAGGAGAGGACGGCTAGACTGAGCAGATCGTAACCGCTGCCTGTACGAAACATTTCAGACTGTCCCGCAAAACACACACACACGCAAATGTGGATGGGTTACAGCACTTGGACGTTAAAACTGGAGTCTCATTTCACAACAAAGTTTTTATGTGCTTTCACAAATACTGTATCTGTACGTCTAATGTAATTGTTATGGACTTGGTCTCTGATGTATCTTCATGGTAAAATAACTCTCCATTGTTCAGCTCTAGGTTCTATATTATGTATACAGAGTGATTCGAAGCTTTAGTACAATATTTAAGGGGGTTGTTGGGAGATCATTTGGGCCTGAAATTATTTTTAAAGCTTCGCCACTGTTTCCGAGTGACTACTTATTTACGTCGATTTCGCTTTCAATTATAGTGATCGTTTCATGGGAGCTCTGTTACAAATTATCTGCCCAACAAACTCCTTAAATTCTGTATTAGAGCTTTGAATCGCTCTGTAATTCGAGAAATACATACAATATGAAGGGTAGAGACTATTTGGGAGACCTAGACGTAGGTATAATTATAATATTAAGATTTTCCGTGAGCAGGTTTACCGCAGTCTTAAAAGCTGTCCTTCCCTTCTGGAAGCTGTCGGTCTCTGTGTTTCTGCTAGGAATCTGAGACATTTTTCTATGTTCAGTTTTAGCCCTTCGATTAAATACAGTCATTCTGCCAGATGCGCATCAGCTGCTAATGTTGTCTGCTGGGGCTTGGACATATTCGAGACGAAAATTGTTACACTTCTTCACATTCTATAATAGTCTAATTTCCTTAATTTATTTAAATTATTATTACAAATATACTAAAGTATTTAGTAGAAATTTTCTGTGTGTATTAGCATCCTCCGTAACCAATGTATTTTTATATTCTGTTTGTTATTGCCTTTCTATATTTATTACTGTATTCGTATGCTCACCTCTTGTGCTCTATCTGTAATTGGCCTTCTGGCTGTTGATTCAGCACAGTAATAATACAGCATTGAATTAAATCGAATTTTTACCAAAAACGGCAATAGTTTCTTGTTTCCCTGAAGCTGATATATTGCCTGCAGGATTTAGGCTTACAACTCGCTGTTTATTTCACTTACCTAAGTTATAATTTTATTTATATAAAGTTATATATCGTAAGGACACTCTTAAAACTGGAGCATAATTCAAGAATTTCTTGGTGAAATGCTTTGTGGGTTTATTTCACCACAGATCCGTCCGTTTACGTTGCTATTTAGTTGAAACGTTTTATGTATTCGCCATAAAACGTCTATACTTTTAAGTTGATTTCAGATGTGTTAATAAAATTTACGAATAATGTCAGAAAGTTGAAGTATAACCTCTATTCTAGAGTTTACTTTTTAAGTGAAGTGCGCAATTATTTTCGTTTCATAGTTGGTGCTGGAGGTATGAAGAATGTTGAACGTCACATATCCACTGAATATAGCTAATATCATGATATCGTGTAGTAACTACTGTTCTTGTGAGCGGTACAGACCTCAGTTGCATAATTATTTAATCCCATCAAAATTCTTCTCAGGCGTTGTCACCACGATGTAAACAACAAACAGTGTTGTTACGAATTGTAACAGTTCCGTGATTCACATTCTCGTATTTTCACGCCGGTTTGATTTCAATAATGATTCCGAAATATTAACCCACACGTTCTAGAAAATGCAAATATATTTCGTAGAAAATTTGTTTCAAACATTGTGCAAAAAATATTAAAGCTACATGAATATGACTTTTACATTTAATTGGAAGTTCTTAACATTTGTATTACTAACTCGATGGACCACAAAATAATGTTTTAAAACAGACAGTCACACAGCTGTTCGAAATATTCCCCGCCTTTCGTAAAACCTATAGGTTCACAACTTTGATTACAGGAGCCCGCCACCGGATTCTGTCCTGAGCCAGCTGAAACTAGTCCGCACCGTCACATCCAGTATTTTAGCAGGCCTGTCTACTTAAGTTCTGTCCCCCAGTTTACGTACACATCATTCGAATGGTCTCTTCCCTTCAGCTTTTACAACAAAACTCAGAAAAAGAATTCAGCCCTGTAGGCTACGTAATATTGTTAAGGCCTTGACATTTTAAATGAAGAGAGATAGTTGAAAGCGGGAAGTGTTGAAAATAGCTTTGAAAGCACACTTACTTAAAAGTGACGGCCTGAAGAGATATTACATGTATGCTGTATACGGTGCAGAAATATTGGGGATAAGATTAAATTATGATGAAGCATACTGGTACGCATAAAGGCTGTATTCTTTTGAGCACACACTTCGCATTTAATCATGTGTGACGTTCATCAACAGGTGTTAGTACAAAGGTATTCTATCCATACTGTTTCAGCAGTAGGAGTATTGACATATTCAGACAGGCATTAAAATAAAATACTTGCCTTCGATTTCCTGTTGTGACCTGTTTTCTTTGAGGTACGGACTGAATGTTAATATTCAAACATTAAATCTTACGTCTGAAATAATTTGATATTATTATGGAACTCTAATTAAAGTACGAAATATACATCATGAAGAATGCTGCAGTATATTGCTTATTGCCACTGAGAATTAAATAAAATAGATATTTGAATGTCAGTTGTGAATTAGAATACATCGTACAGTTGTAATTCTTATAAAACTTCTGTTCCGCTAGGCCCCATGTAACTTGCAATACAGAAATGCTTGAAGATGTGAAAGTAATCTAATTTATTTACGGTCAGCTGATACCCTCAAGCTGGGTTTTTGCAGCATAGGTCTCATATAAAGAAGAGTACAATGTACAGAACCTGCTGGCTTTCACATCGGAACTATTTGTAAGACTCTGTATAAATTATCAATTCATCTCACTCAAAACGTAGTTTTATTTTAACTAGTGAGCATTTACATAATTAAATTACATAACATTGGTTGCTTATTAGCAGTATCTTTTGGCATAACGCCATCATAAGGGTCTTAGAAAACTATTAATGCTTTATGCAGTTATTAAGTCTGTGACTTTTTAAAGGGCATCATGCTGCGTTAAGGAACTTTAATAAAAGGTTTTATAAAGTAAACTGTGTTAAAAATTATGATTATGTCTCGTGTGGCGTTCCTCGCGTATTATTTTTAGATGAATACTTTTCCCAAAACTATAAAAGAAATTCGGAAAACTAATTACTTTAAAAGCAAGAACAAAAGGTTTATGTTTATTTAAAGCACTTATTTGTAACTTTTTACAAAGTATATATTAATGAGCAGTCTAGTAATTTTCATTTACGTAGTGACTCTGACTGCAGCCCATTTGCTGTTTTCGCTTTTAATACTGGATAAGATCACGAATATAAATACGTATGCAAATTTTTGTTCTTTTCTTTGAGAGTCTGGTAATTTGTGTCCCAACTTGGTGGAAGGAGGAGGATGTTAAGCGACTCTTTGAACACGAATTTTTAAAATAAGAGACAAACCATATAAATGCTAATTTACAACAGCAGACTTTCGGGATGTCATTTCTCGTGTTGGATTTATGTAGGACATGATGAGAAGTTACGTTGTCTTGCATTTCGTTAGTAGCCGACTGCTACTTTTCTTTGTCATTTGTAATTAACTTCTGCTTTCCTACTTTATCCGTCACGGACATCCGAGGTTTGATTCCCGGCAGTGCTGCACACATTCTTTTTATACCTACCACGACTCTGTGGTCTATCGAACATCGTATCAGACGAATATTTTGATACAGAATGTTGAAGCGTGAATCTGACCATTGACATCTTGTGCAAGGTTTATGGCGTGTAAGGTTTTATTTGTGTTCATCGTATAATCTGAACCATTATGGCTAGATACAAAGCACAGAGCTCGTTTTGCCGTCTTGCTGTAGTAGCATCAAATGGGTATAGAATGTTGCGGCTATAAACTGCTTATCAGTGCTTATTGGTTGTTATGTTTTATGAGATGCCTCTGTTTTACTAAGAACGTAATCAATGTAAACTAGTGCCTTGGTGTTCAACTAAGTAACACGCTGTGCTGACGTATGTCAGTTGAAGCATATTTTCCTTAACCTCGGCACTTGATGGACGTTATTATATAGCTTCACGTTCAACCTCTTTACACTTGTTGGATAGGGGGCTGATTGGGCCCCAGAGTCGGTCTGGATGTTGTGACGAAGATATAAATCCCATCCTACCTGGGTTTAAACCCCGGTCTTCAAATCAATAGCCTAATTTCTGTACCGTCTAAACTATTCTGGTGGTAAGAACATTATTACAATTAGAACTGTCCAAGAGACGATCGAACGGTTTTGTCCAGAGTTAGTAGCTCCAGACTTGTATTACGGAGATATCTGGTTCAAAATTATCTTTGTCATGGAGAAGTGTTGTGTTTTTTCTGTAATTTTTACTCTTTTAGTATATGGCATACAGTTAGTGTATTTCGAACCTGAATGTATCAGTTCACCGAAAGAATTGTCATAGGTTAACTATATTAATCTGGAATCTATAACTTCAGACCTTCAAGTACTCCTGTTTCAAATCCATTTACCATCTAAATCTGCATACGAAATACGGTCCTCTACCATGTTAATGCACCAACATTTTCCAGTGATTTAGAGGTCTTACGTCAGCACAGTTGACACATTTTAAGCGCAAAATCATGTCAAAATAATTTTGTGTTAAATATTCCACTGTTCTATTAATATCAGATACGGAACTGGTATGGGATAAAATTACTTATTCAGAATTCCGCTCATAGTCACACCGAAAAAATGTGATTGATTGATTAATTGGCCTGTTCTACAGTAATAAAGTTTTAAACGGTTAAAGAAAGTTCATGAAACATATTATTTGAGACCTCAGCTCCATTATCGCACCTCTTTACAGAAAAGCTCGAGTCCGGAAATGTTCCTTACCTTTGAAATAATGTGCATTGTGTTCATATTAAAATGAACCTTAAAGGGATAGGATGTGAGCTTCTGTACTGAATTTATCTGGACCTGGATAGGTATCAGTGCTGTGTTATTGTAATCGAGATTATGAACTTTGATGTTTAATGAAAGTAGGGAAATTTCTTTACCATATCAGCAAATATTACATTCTCATGAAGGACTTTGCAAGTTGGATATACAAAATCAGTTTAGACAGAGGATGACTAATGGAGAATATTGGGATAAGCTGTACTTGTATCCTGCATAACGAAGATAAAAATGTATAAAATTATAATCGTGAAATTTTAAGAGAAGCGTTCTAGTTTTGATGATACTATCAAATTGTATCTCGATGAAAAGGGTTTGAGAATGTGATTCTGATTAATTTTTCAAGGTAATTTCCAGTGACCTACAGCTGTGTGCACGATAATGAACCCTCGGGTTCAGTACGAAGTCTGAGAAAGTCTTACAAGATGAGTGACTTTTTTTAAACAGAAAGACAGTAGATTGTGTTCAAGAACGAAACCTTGTTGTTATCTTTGTATATTTTTGAGATCTTATGATTCACGTGTCTCTTCCGTTGTTGTGTTTTACTTCTTTAACCCGCTGAATTATTCATAGATACGAAGCTATTTGAACGTGTGTTGTGCTGGAAGATGTTTTCGGAGTAGCCGGAATCCTTTGGGGTTTTATATGTGCTGAAGGCTAACCACGGAGAAGTTAATAAATATATATACTTGCTGTATATTTCTATCTTTTATAGCATAATTTTCTCCGCATCGGTTGGCGTCAAGCTTTTCCATTTCCCATCACACGGGTGTCCCAACCAGACGCAGTGCGTGATGTGAAATGTGAGACGGGAATTGTAAAGTGGGTTTGTGCGTGGTCTACTCTTGGCGTCGTGTGTCGTCAAGAGAGGAAGTTAGAAAGAAGGTTTCTGCACCGACTTTCTCTTCCTGAGAAACTAACAAACCAAATAATTTCATCCAATATTTATAGAAACAATTGTGAAATCTTTACAACCTAGTGGACATGTTACTTTTCCTCTTGGTACAAGGAAAAGCCGGTCGTATAAAGAACTCACTGGTACGGATGTAGGTATGATTCGTAGCCTGAAAGATTCAGATCTGAGTGTAGAACCGTTCATTGATATACGATGTTCTGTATATCTGTCCATCTCTTTTACAAGGTTTTTCTCTGTCTTCTGATAAATGCGGAATAGGGCCTTAACATAGTCCAAGACAACCTCTTTTAATGTCGTAACCTACTCACCAGCTACATGTCTTTTTCCATGTCGTTCGACGTTAAATATCTGCACTTAGTAAGGCGTCGATGAAACTTAAAAATAAATATTCGTGTAAATTTTGATGGGCACGTTCTCTCCGTTATTAGCAGAATTACGGGAAGAAATTACGTCTCTGTGACGGTACTTTCCCCTCTCAACGAAATCGTGAACTTGTTCGTTCGATTCAGTCAGAATGGAGCATTGCTTCAAGCCATCCACTGAGGGACTCATGGTTTGTCCTTTCTTTTCCGATTGCTAGGTTTTCTTTGTAAAACAAGACTATGGTCAGTTGTGTACGTCCTATGACAGCTTCTTGTATGCATTAATTTTAAGAAGTAGATGACTTTATTCTAAGATGTTACACCGTGTGGTCTCGTAGAAACTGACTGATGTTTCAAAGCTGATTATTGCCTCCGTCATAATATTACTCAGTCTTAAAGCTACTTAATGTGTTCTAAGTAATTTGATTGTTCAGTTGTGCGGGAAGTATCAAACTAATGTCTTCTGTCCTGGCTTGTTCCAAATGCTCTTCAGAGTACGTGGATGCCTCAGAATACATGCGTAAACGTTATAAATCGGTAACATTTACCGTAGAGAATAATTATAATAATTAAATTTAATGTGAAATTTGCGTGTTCAAGATAATTGCAGGTTCATAATTAGCCTTTATTCCACTTGTTTCAGCTCAGAGGTATTTTATTGTACGAAAATATTAGGAGGATTTTAAGGTAAATTCCTGGTGTTGTGCTGCGGATCTCACACAGAAAGAGAAGTTTGAGCAGCCGTCCATATGGCCGAGATCTGAATTTTGTTTCATAGTGTGTCTCAGTGTAAAAATACAGCCCATTAGAAATATTGACATGTTTTTATGTCTCTCTCATTTATTTTCCTTGAGGGACGGATTTTGAAATATTCAAGGTATTGTGATTCAAGGGTTAAAACACGAAAAAATAAGTCTGAACTTGTGTTCACTTGCTGAGATTTGTACCGTATTCCATATATCGGATCAATGGTAAAATGTAAGGGCCCTTTAGAGGGATTGATGTGTTTTACGTTTCTCCATATTTTATCTGCATATTTTTTATGTTCGTGCGAGCACTTGTATTTGGATATGGTGTGATGAAAGATGGTTTTACGAGAAACAGTATTTTCCTTGTCGCTAAAAATGTTTGTTTTAAAACTGAAAGCAATGCAGTTATTTATTGTTCTCTGTAAAGCACCATTTTTTAGAAGACATTTTCGACATTTTGGAGGCGCTAAATAAAATCCTTTTAAATATTTCTAACAACTTAACCAACCGAATGATCAGTACCACCTTGAAATCAGAGCTAATATTTGCTCATAAAGTCAAGTAGATACCCGTCTTGTATGTAACCCGAAAGTTCATAGTCGTATTCACAGAAGCGTTTAATCAAATCCTATCCTGAGCCAGATTAATCCAGTTCACACCCTCCCACCTTTTTCTTTAACTTTGGTTACGATGATTAGCTTGGTTACTGTTGGTACCATTGTTACCTTGGGAAAGGGAAATTGTCTGTGATGACGTCGTCACCCAGCCAGGTACCCTGCCCAGTTAATATTATCGACACCAGGCAGGTCTGACGTCACTGGCGCCGCTCTCAAAAGCCGAAGAGTCAAATTCTGTCGAACTGGCCAGAGTTGTTACGCTGTGCGTTAGTTCCTAATTTGTTATTCCTTATCAACACGTGAAAGATTTATTGATTATTGTAGACATTAAATTGTTCTTTAGATGAATGTTGCAATTACTTTTTAGCAATTAACCGACTGAAGTCATCTAAACGAGTCTTAAATATTTGTACAAGTTCTAAAATTCATTCAGTTGCTTGTAGGAACGTTGTATTAACCCATGGATAAGTTTAGTGACACCGTTTCGTATTGATATTTCATAAATCATAACAGAGTCACTAAAGAGTCAGTATAATGAATTTAAGACGATTTGAGACTCTGTCTCTCTATACTTTGGGGGGGGGGGGGGGGGGGAAGCTACGAAGTGAAAGGAGAAACAATGGGATTAGAGGACAAAATTCAGATGATGCGGTGGGCGGTGGAAACGTGGAGAAACGTTTTTTGTGGCCTGTACCAACTATGAGATGTGGAAACCGTGGCTCAATAAATGCAGCGGTGAGGTCGCTTGTCAAAGGTAATGGAAACTAAACTATTTGAAGAATGGGAAATGGAATAGGAGGGAGAAAAAGTATAAAGCTCATCCTTGTATCTCTCTAACTCAATGGAAAAAGGTCCTTTTTTGAGAAGCTTATAGCTGCTTAGCTAGTAAAGAAATTCCGCGTCTTCTCTCCTCTGCACACCCTCGACCACCGTTTCCATTGGTTGTCACTACCACTGTAAACAATTTTGCTGTCTGTCCTGAGCTTCTAACCAGTCGCTGTGTTCAATCAGAAAAGTCTTCCAGCTGGCATTCCAGTCAAGAAGCGAGTATAAAAGTCATTGTGTATTTCCATCAATGCCTTTACATGCAGTGTACATACAGAGTTTTTAAAAATACGAAAACGGTGTATGTCGCGCTGAATTATCAATCCTAGAAGAGTTTCAGCATCCCAAGATATCTTTTTAATTCTCGGTGGTCTTTCCTTCGCAATGCCTCCTGTGACCGCATGCTTGGCTGGATTACAGATTTCCCCTTTCCTCAGGAGTTCATTAAAACAGAGTGCTGGCAGAAAGAGAGAGGACGAGTTGACCTGTAATCCAGAGTGCGACCTCGCGACGGGTGAGTCCCCTCTTGGTTACAGAGGGACCACTGGACTCAATCCGATTACGCTGTTCTCTCCCCCCTCTCCCTATCTCTGTCCTGTGACCTATTCCTTCCACAGGGTCCTGTTTCCTCGACGTCTACCCAGAGAGCTGAAGCCTGGCAGAAACGTTGCGGCCATGCATAAATAGGAGTACATGGTCGTAGCGGGAATGTACTAATGAATTACACTGAAGCTAGGATAGGTCGCAGGACAAAGAGAGTAGGAGAATAATTTAATCGGATTGGGCCCTCTGCCCTTATGTAACCCATGGAGTACTGAACGGGATATTTAAAGACGATACTGAGGGGGTTTATTTTATTTGTTATATCGATATCTATTTCGTCATCAAAACGAAGTCATTATGAAACCGTCGGCGATTGTTACTACTTCTACTAGCTGAGTGCCCGCAGTCTTACTGCGGGCGTATTCGACAAATGCTCACGGATAAAATGGACGTCTTCTAGGTTGTTGCGCCGTGTAGTCTGATACGTGTTTGCCGACGTTTCAGAGGCATCAAGCACTTGAAACAAAGGAGGGTGGGTGGGACACGTAGACGAATATGGTCCAGATGAGAAATGCACACAACACTTTAGTTACAGAACCTTAAGAAAAGAGACCACTTGTGACTCTCAGATGAGAATATGGGAAAATAATATTAGAAAACATGGTAAGAAAAAGGTGGACTAAATTAATTTCGTTTGACAGCTGAACGATCGTTAGCTTGTCGAGGACTCTACTCCATGGAGTTAAGTTACGTTAGGCGTATGATTGTAATAATGTTTACAATTACTCTTCTAAGTTTCGTCATATTACGTTTGGACTAATGCTTTCAGAAGAATACTTGGTAAAATGTTTGAAAAGAAATTAATTTAAATATGGCATTAATTCGTATAGTGTTTTATTATATCGTAATTATCTAATTAGATTGTTGTAAAAACAATAAATAAGTAGATGAAATGGTTTGGTATATTGAAGAATCAGGAAAATACTGTTTACTTAATACAATAAATGTTAAGGTTTTAAAAGGCAGTGTTTCTGATTCTGACAATAAACATCGTTTAGGTCGTTGAAAAGAACGTAGAAATGTCCCTGGTTAGGCAGTCGATGTTTGTTAATCAGTTCTTGCTTCTCTCTCATAAGAATAATTTATTATTTAAAAATGAAAGCTGGGGCTGAATTGGTGTTGTTATTACAAGAGCTAACAGCTCATCCGTCTGATATTTTATGTGGCTATTTTCGGGTTGATATTAGTATATCCGGCGAAGTGCTGTATACGCAAAGAATGTTTGTTTGGTTAGGGAACACAGAAGAAATTCGGTATTTTTTTGGGATCCAACTGAGTAAAAAAATCTGTCAGTCTGTAAAAACAATAAACTTAGTTTGCTATTGTGAAGGGAGTTTATGATATTAATATTGAAAGTTAACAATGCAACTACCTAAGCCCTCTGCAATTAATAATCCTAGTAATTCTTGATTATAATGATATTTCAATAATCTGCAACATGGCCATGGAGTTAATGCTATTTTCTTGGCTACGTTAAACTGAATTACAGGTCCCTAATTCATATGGAGAGGCCAGATCTTAAGTTTTAACATAAACACTAGGAACCAAAGTGACAATATAACTATTTTAAATGACTAGTTAGAATTTTTAATTACCGGCACGTATTATTATTCTTCAATAAAAATATCCCGCCAAGAACATTTTCAAATAATTCTGGGCGCAGCTGCAATAACTGCGAAACATTGTCATATTTATTTGTTGACGTGTTTTTAAATGATCTCGTTTCTGATTTTCTCCGTGCGCAGTACTACCTACTTTTAGTGCAAATCGATTCTGTATCTCGACCATGACCCTTTGAATAACGACCAGCTACATTAACGACTATTGGTTTTTATGACTCGCCGAGCGGTCGTTACTGACGTATCACGTAGCCGTTCAACCTACGAGGTGTTGACTGAAGCAGAACTTAAAATGTTCGCCTGTAATATAATCTGGTCTAATGAAAACTTTCTAATCACAGATGTCTGCACGCTGTGATTTTGTAATCTTATAGGGGCTATCTGTATTTTTTATATACCAAATATGTGACACGTGCTTTGAGGTCATTTATCTTGCCTGGATGGTTTGCCACGTGACTGTCCTCCAACTATGAAGGCACAGATTGCATAAGTGTTCGGTTCATAAGTAAGTAATATTATGGTATAGAGTTCATCTCGAGAAGATTACAGTTATTTTGCTGGTCAAGAAATTCCCCTTCATAAAGCAATGGTGGTGGTAACAGTTGCGACAAGCTAGTCGCTCAGACCAATTTGAAAAATTGTACTTAACAGTCATTGTCGTCATCAGTCTGGCTTCCTTCTGATTGTCGGCCTTGGTTTTCTGAAAGCGTCTTTTTCGGGATTCTGAAGCCTTGCATTGTTCGTGATTGTTCCGCACTTGGAGGTGCTTCAGTCAGTTTTATTTTGTTATTATTCCAGAGAAGGAATGCTCACCTTATCTCCGTGTCCGTTTGCCTGTCTTCCATTAATAACTTTCCAAACTAATTTTCCGATGTTCATTAAATTCTGTATGTAGAAGATTCCATTGCTACTGAATGTAGAATCCAGGAACTGTACGTACGCCTGACAACAGATCTTTTCAAAATATGAAAATTTAATGAACAAAGCTCTTATTCTTCGATCAAAATATATTGTGACAGCATAAAATTGTATTTGCTTTCTAATGTGATCGTCATTAATTATGGCGAATTTTTAAAAGTTTAAATTGCGTTTATTAAATTGGTATAGAATTATTTATCGTTTGTTTAAAACACATTCCTGTGGAAATGGTAAAACTATTTGAGGTTTCAAGAGGAGCGTATGTCTGCTGTTATCACGTACCTCCTTATTTGTCTGAAGTTTAATATATATCCAATGAACACATTTAAAACAGCTGGAATCACATATCTTGACATTTAAAACCATTAAAACCAATAGAAACAAATATTCTTACGTCAGTTGACTGAGAATATAGTCTTATTTGCTACCGAGCCAAAATTATTATGAATTCAGTTTTAAAGTTCTCATTGCGGCGAGTATGAAGATGGCTGTCTTGTGTAATGTAATATAAATTTATCGACGTTTCGGAGACGCTTACTGCCTTCATTATCAGGGCAATTATTTCGTGGTCTACTTTTCCCATTCTTTCACATTTCGGACTGTAAGAATGTTTATTTAAAACACAGGTCGCAATTCTTAAAGTCTCCTTCCTAATAAATACTGTGTTAAATATAACAGTATGGTACCCCCACATGGATGTTTCATTCTTGAATTAAAAAGATAATTTACAAGGCAAATACCGTATTTTAAAAATGTGTGTACAGAAACAATGATAAATGATGGAAAAATGCCACTTCGTACGTACTACGATTTAGAATATTTAACTTTAATAAGTTTAATTCCGTGGATGAAAGTAACAGTTTACATGCATAGAGCCGAATGGACAGTTACATAAAAGGTAGAATGAACTTTCGTACGTTATGCAATACGTCAAAAACAAGAAATATTTCTTTTCTTCAGTTTTCGTCGACTAAAATATTCAGCCCGTTGTAATACTCCACTGTCTTTGGTAGAATGAAAACAGAATAATGTGATATAAATAATACAACAAAAATCCCATCAGACCAAGGTGATGTTTGAACTTAATTTCTTTTTCAGTCTCCCAAAATCCATCCTCTTATCATCACTCATCTCTTATTTCGTTAGTTGCACTCGTCTGAGTGCAAGGGATGTAGACTTCATCCCCACTTTAATTTGAAACTTCGTCCTCTCTCTATCACAGAACCTCCTCCTATCCCTTCTAATGCATCTTTTCTTTTTTGTTTCTCCTAATTCTGTCTCGCTCATTGACGCCTCTTCTGCATTATCTCTATTTTCTCTCTTCTGTGTTCCTCTCTGGTTTCATTACTTCACGTTTTCATCCATTGCTTTCTTCTCGTCTTCGTAATCAGTAGTTGGTGTAAGTAGACTTGAAGGGAATTGTCCGCCTAAAATTCTTGTCACTTTAAGTGTTTTCTTAAGTTCATTTGATTACCGCTTAGTCCTGTGAGTGAGAGAAACCTGGTCTTGGTCATTTTCCTGATATCTGTTCTTCTTGTTCCAAACGCCCAATTTAAAAAAAGCTGCTTAAGGATTCTGTTACCCTTGTTCTCAAAATGTACTAGAAACTCTTAGTGTTTATTATCTCTTGTGGATTAAATACAGGCGAAGAGAACTTTTCTACATGTAAAACTTACATTTGTGAATGTAAATCAGTTTCAATGCTTGAAGACGGCCGTCTTCGGATTCACCTCCGTGGGAATCCTCCTGTATCTTATATGAAGTTTGTGTGGTGTTTATATTACATTTTGTGCAGCTACATATTTAATTATCCCCATGGAATAGAGTCTTTGAAAATCGCAGTCATTCAGACAGTAATAAAATTTACTGCTCTTAATAGAACCCGAAGTTTCATTCACCAGAACCCGCCTCTGTTTTCTATGCTGAGCCAGATGAAACCAGTCCACGTCATCCCACCCTATTTGTTTTAAAATCTGTCTTTATGTTTCCCTCACACGTACATAGAAGTCTCCCAACTGGTATCTTCCCTTCAGGTTTACGGGATAAAGTGTGTTCATTGCCGGGGTAGCTCAGTCATAGTATAGTGACTGACTACGAACTGGACGGTCCCTGACACGGCCAGAGGATTTCTCGTCTAGCCTCTGCTTCCTGACCAGCCTCGTGTCCACTAGGTATCTGGGCCCTTCCCCGGGTATAAGGCGCGGCCAGGTCGTGACACTCACCACTCACCCCTATCTAGTGCCGAGGTAAAGAATGAGTAGGAGGTGTAACAACTCTCATCCAAAACGCCTGAATGGCGTGTAGTGGGTTAGCTTTACTTTTAACCGTTTTCTCTCCTTCCCATGGGTGCTAGGTGCCCGCTCGTATCATCTTCCTCGGTTTGATTATCAGAATATTTTTTGAGGACTGCGTGCAAATTATGTAGCTCCTCAGTATCCAGGTTTTTCCAGCCTCCTACACATTGTTGTTGACAGTCCGGATATGAGTTTCTGAATAATAGTGCTTGTTCCAGATCACATGTCGTCGCTGTGTAAGAACCACTTCCTGGCGCTCCTGTACCGGAAGATAGACGGGGCGGTGCTCCAGTCTCAGAACGAGAGAAACCTCGACTGTGTCATCACCTTCCAGACGCATTCCATCCTGCAGCGCTTTATGCTTCGCTTCGATCTCTTGCAGCTTGACTGCAACGACCATCTTTTCATATACGATGGCGCTCATGCAGTCGGCAGCTACAAGGTAGGCGTGTCGCTCTGACGTCAGTTTCATTACGTAACATTTTACATTGGTCTTTAAGTATCTTAGCGCAATTCCAGAACGTTCTCATACCTTTACAAAAATTACTATAACTTATCAACTGTCTTGTAAGTTCGGAAGTACCAACCATGGGCTACCGAGAAACGTCGATATCGCACAGCAAGAAACCAGACAGTTCATTCTGTACAGCACTCACGCTTCTATTGTTATGCCGCTGGAGCAAACGACGAGTTCTTTTCTTGTTATTTCTTTTCCGATGCGAAGTTAATGCGATGAACGTTCGTGAATATGGTACGTACATAAGATCCAGACTGCTTTTCCTTGAAATTCCACTAAGCCACGGCGTGTTAGTTTTGCTTGTTATCTTGGATGTAGGATGTTTTACCTCAAAGCGTTAGCTGTTATATTCAGAATTTATATAAATCAGGCATTAAGAAAATATTTATAAAGCATAATTTGTGCTGATCAATATTGGGTAGAGAGCTGAATTGTGAGCTCTGCTGCGCCTATCATTTCTTAAATAGAACTGAAAATTATTCCTTTTTCCGACATCGTTAAGTTTAACATTGACAGGTCTTACTAAAACCTGCCAGAGAAACTGAATTTTGGCCCCTATTAAACAACACTGTGTGAACCTAAATGCACTGTCAAACGTATTTATCGAAATACTCACCGCCGAGAGAACCTCAAATCTCACGGTCCCTAATAGTTTCAAAAGTGAAATCATGAGGTGGAAGTAACAGCATTTTGACCTTGTTCGTTCGATGGCAGTCCTGGTGTGCCCTGTCACAACGCAGGCAGGCGACGCCGTCAAGGCGTCACAATTCTGATGGATCACCCCTCCCCACCCCCACCCCTCTCATCTCTGGAGGCACGGCTGCCGTTAATTGCCCGGCGCCCTTCGTCCAGTCTATCTTTCTCTTGCATCGTCCTCAAAAAGAGTACGAGCTTTGTATAAAAGTATGTTGGCTCTCGAAGTAGGATTTATTACTCCTTGAAGTAGACTCTTCCTTGGAAAGCTGGTAGTTACTCATCTGGTTATAATATTTCCCTCATATTATGGAACCATAAAGTTCATTGTCCTGTTTAAATAGACCCTCCACCCACCCTTTTCTGAGCCACCCGATTTAAGTCCAGTCCTATGTCCACAGGTTTGTGTTCCAAGTGGTCTCTTCCTGTCATGTTTCACGACGAAAGTTTTGTTTGCATTTCTTAACTTCCCTATGCGCGCTACATGACTCTCCTACATTATCCTAACTGATTTTATAAAATGCAAGTTATGAAGTTCCTCCTTATGTAATTTTCTTAATGTCCCTCTGTCTTCGGTTCAAATACTGTTGTCAAAACCTTGTTCTCCAAACAGCCTCAGACAATTTTATGGTTTACTTTACCTAAATACTTTCGTGTTGGTCTGTTATTGTCAGAGATGCAGATATAATTCTTTTTTGAGAGACCTAGACATGGATTGTGATATTTAAATTTATAGTATTGAGGTGAGTAGTAAAACGCAGGATGTGAACGTGTGAACTTTAAATGAATATCTCAAGATGCGGTATAGTTGCGTGTTCTAGTGAACACTGGGAGGAAAGTTTGAGTTTCAGTACAGGCTACGAATATTTCGACCAACTGAGCGACTACCAGTTCCTCTTCATTGCAACAAGATTCCTATGTGAGCGTGTCCTCAGATTCTGTGCCTAGAGATTTCTTGCTTTGGAGAGGTGAAATTAATGCCACTTCAGTAGGCTGTGGCTCAAGGGAGGATTTATCCTTGTTAGAAATATATCACACGTTGCCATAAACGTCCAGTGGTATGGCTGTAGTATTCTTGACGGCTGTTTAAATTC
>NW_019059662.1:250953-261676 GCF_000696155.1 Zootermopsis nevadensis | reverse complement strand
ATATATATATATATATATAAGAACAAAACACAGCTCAAGAGAAACGCTTGATGCATTCACAGAAGAAAAGGTATTTTAACGAGTGCTTTATAAAAATGGCTCTTTCATGGTGTCGCATGATCCAACACGCTCCGACTTATTACTGTCTCCTCTTTCTGCACAAATATATTTATTTATTTATTTAGTTATCATACCTCGTATCTACAGTTTATTGCCTATAACTTCCAGGAAATTGGAATATTTGCTGAAAGTTATTCTTTCCTGTTTAAAAGCTGCTCCTTCAGAAATCATGTTGAAAAACTCTTTCCATCTTTTGGTTCCTGTGTACACTAAATGTCGCCTATAATGATAGAGGCTGTTTGTTACATGAACTTCTCTCTAACTTTTCCATCAAATGTGACTTTTGAGTTCTAAGGACACGTGAAACTTGGCGTATTTGTACAGACAACTCTTTCGAAGTTTGACAAGTTGTAAAAATAAAGTTTCACAGTCAGTTTCGGAATATTTACATTAACAAGGCCTGTAAAATAAATGTCACCTTTGTAAAAACCATGAACGAAGATATATCGATCTTAGAATGGTACCACGTATTTATTGTCTTATAGATAAATTAAAACGTTTCGACTTTATATATTTTTTGTATATTGGAAAGTCATACTACTCAAGTTTATTTAGTGCCATGCTTGCAGTTACTTTATATACGAAGGCAAATTTAAAGTAAAGGCAATCTAATTTGTTTAAGAAAAATTACATGGCAGTTAATCATAAATTATCTTATCTCTTCTGCGTATACTCGACACAAAATATCTGCGAGCCTGAGCTACGTCACATTATGAGTGAAAGGGACGGTACCGGCTGGCCACCAACGTGTTCATTATAGCGGTTAACAGAGGTAGAAGATGTCGAACGGTAAGAATAATCATCCTGCTTTTCAGTGCATTTGGTCCCACGGAACATAAGTTACCTGACACTATCAGAATGTAACTGATTCCATTATGTCGTAAGCCATTCTTTTCATTGCTTCTGGCCGTGACTTCCCGGAGATAAGCTTATAGTTATCTTCTTACACTTATTTTTACAATCCTTGCCTCTCAGAATGCACATGACCAATAAGACTCTTCACTGTCTTCCTATGAAGCTTTGTCCATTCGCAGACTTTCCTATTTCATGCAGATAAGTTTTACCGTGTCCCTTACAAAGCCAATTCGTTATACCGTCTTTACTTTCGGAACAATTTTCATCTAGCAATAATAAATAGCCTCTTTATGATGTGACGTCACTGCTTAAAGTTAGTAGTGTTCACTCACGAGGCTGTTGGGCATCTTTTACAAGTCCCGTCTTAACGTATTACATTTTATTTGGAAAACATTGATATTCCTGTATGTGGTTAAAAATAATTGTAACAGTATTGAGTCATTTTATTTATATTTAAGAAATTTGTTTGGTGTCTGTGATATAGTGTCAGTAACCTGTTGAAGCCTTAATATTTTAAAAATGGACAGTAAATTATTATTTTAGGAACGCATCTTCATAAGTACTATACTAAAACGACCCTGCTTAACGCTTAGTTAGCGCTCTGGTTTCCAGAAACTCATTTCCAATGTTTAATGCGGTATGCCTAACCTTACAGCCATACTGCACTGCAACACATCCTTCGGAGAATTGTAATTAGGTTCATAGCTTCTGGCAACACAATTCGGTTCACAGATGGATGTTGTTTTTGAGTCCATTCTAACAATGGAGTAGCCATGTTAAGTGGAAACCAACAGGTGCAAACGACGGAAAATTTGTAATGTTTGTTCCGGGCAATGTTTTTGTTGTTATCAGCGTGATTTTTTAAGGTAAACTAAAATAAGCCATCATTTCCCCACCTCTCGTTTTATGTGCTAGTTCTGTGGCTACCAGATAATATCCTGCAGCTTCTATAACATAGTGTACGATAAAGAATAAGGAAGAAAAGAGATTCAATGCAGAAAACATGTAATGCTCCGCTTGGAAGGCGTGTTTGAGCTTTCCCGAAAGTGAAGATTCTGCTTTTGTCGCCTGGGTGGAAAAAATGTTTGTGTTGCAGCTTGTCTTCATGCAGTCAGCGCTGTGAGGGTTAATGCTTTTCAAAAGTGTTATGTTGTTCTTTCTCCTGGGGCCTTCGGTGTAAAAACAGTAACACTCCGAGCTTTAATCCGAACGTTGTATCATTCAAATGTTTTAAAACTTTATTTTTGTTAATATCCTTTTGACTGCGCGTTGAAGATAATGAGATATTTTTAAGTATTGTTAGTTAATTTAAAGTCTTAATAATATTACTCATATCACTACTGAGTGAATAATTATGCCTGGTAGGCGCTGCGTGGATGGATGGTAATCCAGTACGATGGATTAAATAAACGTTCTATTATTTGTTAAATGTAGATTCTAAGAACTAAACTACTCTTTCCGAAATTTGGTGACCTCGCATGCAAAACAAACCATTCAGTCAGGCACCAGTCACGTGCGTTTTTCGATCGGAGTGTAAGAAATCAATAGGTCTGTGATAGGTCTGATGTCTAGGAACAGGCACGATGTTTTTAGCCTAGAGAGTATACGCCTGATCTACAGCAAAACCGACTCAATGTCAAACATTAAGGTTTGTGGGGGATTACTATATTTTCCATCACTTGCTGCCGTGGTACCGCGGTAAAATCACAGTAAGGAATTTTAAAGCTAAGCGAAACTTACGTATCGGGCCGCAAAAATTAACTGAAGACAAGAACTCCCCCGAATTCACCGTTTTATTATAAAGCTTTAAAACCCAGTTGTAACTACATGTACCACCTGATTTAACAGTCAGTAACTCTGTATTTTGTTTTCGTGTGTGATTCTTAACGTAAACAGCGATTATTTCCTTAAACAGCATTAACCAGTTGATCTTTGTAATAGTGAAGTGTAGTGTTTTCTTTGCGGTACGGACTGAATCCTGAAATATTAATGCATTCGCTTTTAAGACATTTTTCACATTTTAAAAATTTCTGAAATTGGGGTCCGTCTTACATTTGATGGCGTTTAAGAATCGATATAGCGTCTTTTTTCTTGAAAACCTGTCATTAAATCAAGGATGCGTCTTACAATCGATTGCTTCTTAAAATCGAGGAAATAGACGAGCGTCTGATTTAAAGGGTTAAGTAGCTACTTCCTTCACAAATCAATTTTGCTGCGTTAAAAGAAATGTTTCACTGTTTGCATTAACACAGAGGCTTAAAGAACCGCTAACTCCGCTGTCGGCTCATTTGAGGCGCTGTTAGAATTCGTATTAAATGGGGTAAACTGTAGCCTATTTTCTGGCTCTCCGCTGCCTCGTTCTGACAGTGACATGAACGCAAGATGGCGCTGCAGGACGAATAGTTGATCCCCTCGGGAGCCTGTCGTCGTCTCCGCTCCAGATAACCTTTACCGGGACTCCACTGGACCGAGAAATAAAGAAAAGTGAAAAGAGAATTCCCCTTCCATATCCCGACTCTTTCGCCACGTTTCTTCCCAGAGGTGTTCATATTTCAATAGCTGAGACGGAGAAGCATCCACAGTGGCTGATGCTGATGGGGCGATGACAGCGAATATTCTGAATACTGGGACGAAGACATGTAACGTCCCGTGCGAAAGGCGTGCATCTAGAGATGTGGAACTTTTATCACGTATTTTAAAAACAACTTAAGTAAATAATACATAGGATTTGTTGAAATGGGGGATGTCAATGCAATATTTATTTTCTCTTATATCTTTCTCGAAGTACATTTACCAAGAGACGAAATGAAAATATAATCATACTGTTATGTGAAAACGTCATCTTACAGAACGCTGTATTAAACTCCATAGAGAAGCATCCCTCCTCAGGAGATAATAATACTTAGCTAGTCAATAAATAATACCCGTTTTATGGAGTTGGAAGGTTCATTAGCGTGTTTACAAATCCGCCTTCGTCAAAGTCTGAGGTCTCTAGTAACGTGCCATAAAAGAGGATGTCGGCTAACATCCTGTTGTTTAATCTGCGAATGTGAATAACGTTCATAGAGGATGCTTAATAACAAGGTGCTGAAAAGAATATTTCGAAAGAAGTAGGATGGAGCAGCAGTAGGCTGAAGGAAATCTGAGAGGACCCCAAAACTGATATGGACATAGTGGCAAAACGAGAAATTTCTCTGCATTGGACTCGAACATCTTATGCCAATTTCTTATGTGGTTTGTAGATAAATGTTTTGCCCATTAAAATGCTTCGTAAGTGTTACAGTCAAAGTAAAATATGTCTTTATTGCTGCTTGATGCTTTTTCCCCAAAATAATTTTCTATTGGAATATCTGAAGTTTCTTGGAAGTAGAAGTACTTCGTATGTATCATCAGAACGTTTTATGTATTTGAACTTTTAAATTGTACATATTTTATGGGCTTGTAGGGTATAGAACACATCTCTCCCTTGGGGCATAAAATTAAGGAAGACACTTTGGGTGATAAAGACCATTGACGGGGGATTTTCTTTCAGGTCTCTGGTTGTTATACTCACCGCAGTAAAACGCGACATTACCTTTGTCATGGCGTGGACAGTATAAACTTTTCATTAGAGTGCTGGATGAGCGTTTCAAATTAATGACAACATCTCATTATTAGAGGCGAAGACATTATAAATTTATAACTGTACCTCTTTTAAAATTCCAAAACCACATTTACAGTCGCAGTATTTTTCTTTTGCTTCAACTCTTTACCTAAGACCATTAAGATCATCAAATTGCAGTGTATTAAATGGACTGAGCATGTGGCACGCTTGAGATAACTAGAACTATTTACAACATTTTAGGCGGGAAACGTAAATGGAGGAGAAAGTTTGGTAGACCTAGGTATTGAAAACGCGTTAATAAACAATTACATTAAATAAGTGAGGGTATAGATTGGATTGAAATGGCTCAAACCATAGTCCATGGGTAGATTTATGAATAGTAGAATTTGAGCCATAATTATCTCTCAACAGAAGCAAACGGACATCGATCATATCCAGAAGATTCTTTTACTGTCCACTTCCGCATCTTGTATTCATAAATAACCAACATCGTATTAGCCGTGCATAAACCTACTGGTGTTTGCGCCCCCGCACGGGCGCATTCGAACTTCTGGCTATATGATACAAATCTCTGATCTCCCCAAATCACTGTAGGGACAGCAAGTAGGATTTCCTAGTTTCAGTCCCAGAAGCTCTTCCGCGTGACACATCTCAGAGTGCGGAGCCCCTGGTGGCGCACGTATAAAACAGATTCCTACGCTCACGCACTGAGATGTACTGCCGTTCGTTACAGGAGATATCTGTCCCCTGCTTCTATCCACGTTCGAGTAATCTCTCAGCTGTGAAAACATGTCTTGTTCCACGAGAATTAGGGCGCCTTGAGACCGGATCTCACTTAAAGCACTTCGAACATATATTCTGGATTCCGCAGAGTAAATCTTTGTACAAGAGAACTCACTTTAACGCGGACTGTGAATAAAACTGATTGTCAGTTAGATTTGAATTGTTGTAGCCTGTGGTGTTACCATCGTCATTAGTTTATAGTCTGAAAGCAGTAGGTCTTTGGAGAGAAGCGGTGCAAGAATGGGTTATAGCCCAACCGAAATTATTTATTATGATTAAATAGAAAGTAGTGGACTTATGACATACTTTATTAAAAACGTGTAAAACACGAAAATACAATAAACATTTAACTACTACGCAGTTGGTTAAGTCGTATGATAAATTTCCTTCGCTTGACGACATTCTTCAGAACCCTAAAATTACAGATGCAGAAACTAACAAGGAATCTCCTTCTGTGTTACAGTCGGACCTTTCCTGTCGAAACACCAAGCAAACAGTGGGTGCCATCTATACTAGGACCAATTTTGTGACGCTAAAATACGTCACAGACGGTTGGGGAACGGAGTCGAACGGTTTCAAACTCGTTATCACAGCATTCAAAGACAAAAGTAAGTACATGCATTGCCATTATATTTCTTTTTGTCCTTTATGTAGCCTTAAAATGTCTCATTCTTTTGCGTTTTTATAGTACTATTGATGGAAAGTACACTTTTTGTTTTAAAGGTGTGCCTTCAGTATTTACAAACATTTATTACCCTCCCGCCCCGAAAGTGCTGCAATTATATCTTACTATTAATGCAATAAACATAAATATTTTTGAAGTTTTCCAAGAAATTATCTTAAATTATATTAAACCACGTAGACTACGCTATTTTAACTAGATGCCCGCGATCCACTATACCACATGATTGGCAGTAAGTACGGCATGCTCTGCGTAAACATGATCTTTTAGAAAGAAGTCTTGAACTTCTGTGATGTCACTGAACTGTTGGACCTCCCGCTTACAGGAATTTAATGTGTACCGTTTATAGAATGAACAGTTTAATTAAATGAAACGTGAATTAACATAGCTTCATAGATATGCAAGTATCTCGTGGCTGTGTGTGTGTGTGTGTGAGTGGCTAGGCTAACAGTGACGGAAGACCCGATTCAAGAGCACTTGTACCAAAACCCATCAGTGGTCACAATTCTGACGTAGTTGCAGCCACCCCCTCCCCCCTCACAACACAGCCTACTTTGTTGTAATCCGTCGTAAGTCGTTATTCGTCTGATTTTCAGGCTACAAACTGGATGTTTTCCATGAAGTTTCTAGACAAAAATCTTATTACTTGTCTCCCCATAGTTGTCTCCTTTATGTCACTATTCTAATTATGTCGTACTCGATCGTTTGTGTAAATCGCAAAGTTCCGACTTACAGAGGCTAATGTGCTAAATTTCCCACAGTATTATTCTGAGCCGTATATCCAAATAGATTCCTCAGGACTCTTCTTTTTATCTTTCTTCAAAGTTAGGTATAAAAACTCATAACTGTATAGAACAATCCCTAGAATTATTAATTTGGAAATTATGTAGGATAATGGTCATTTTCGGCATGAGCAAAAAACAAACATTTTAATAAATTATTATTCTCATAATTTCAGTTCCACAATATATTTATCTTGCGTAATATTCGGCTGTACTGTGAGACCCATGTGTACGAAACGCTTATTTGCTCATTAATAATTCGAAATTTCGATGTGGGTTCAGTCAGTAACTGACAATTATTTCAGAGTTTTAAACTGCACAGTCTTATTGCGAAATTCTCCAGTCTGCTGTCACTTTCATTTGCACCTGTCCGTTCCGCGAGGAAATAATTGCGTACTCCTGTCCTAAGCGATGAATGTCGGGACGCCTGCAACTCGATGTTCAGACAACAGGTCTCACTTACGTGTCGGAGAAGTTGCTGCTCATGAACGGCGTACAAAGTTTTAGAACTCGCCTCCCAGTAACCAGAAAAGTTTTTTAAGTTACAGGGAATTAAATTTGAATGATTCTTTATGAAAACATTTCGTTACATTTAATTCTATTATATTCAATTTGACATTATTATGAACAGAATAACAAATGCCTTTCTGTGGACAGTACAAGATGCTTTTGTTGATGGTATTACTGATATTTGTTTAACGAAAATTGCACGCATTTGTATGCCACTGTCCAATCACATCACGTAATATCCGACTAAAAGCCAATTGATATCGGAGTATCACGTTACTACATTCAGTACAGCGCAATTGTATGGGATCAGAACATTATTATTTAGGTGTGAGACATCAGTACTGGCAATAGAGTGGGGTGAGCAGAACAGAATAGTGAATAGAAGTTAAAACGTCTGCCTCAATATTGCAATGCCATGCTATTTGCCAGTAAAATTAACCATTTGATCGCACTGTACTTGCTAACATACTTTCCAATGAGTAGTTCATTGATTGACTGATTATGTAAGTAACTGACGAGGTTTTATATATTTATTTATGGTTTATTTAACGTCGCTGTCAGTAGCTCAGATAACATGACGTCGAATGAGGAAAGAACATCGAATAATGAACTCGAAAGGATGTGGAAGGAAGCGGTCGTGGCCTAATTTAAGGCGCTATACAGCTTTTGCATAAGGAGATTGAATAGAAGCCGCAACGAAACTTCAGTAAGGAGAGCATTTTTCCGGGCCGGCGGAGATTAGAACACGGGGCTAACCACTGGAATGCGACATTGGTGTAGTAGTATCGCAGTTATGGTGAAATCGTGTTTGGGAAATGATTTATTGAACTAATGTTCGGAATTGTTTGCCAGAAATATAATGTCGAATGTTCGGCTCTCAACCTCTCGTGTATATACGGTTCAGAGAAAAAAAATCTTTGTTTTTTTCCATCTTATTCTTTTGTATTTTTTGGAACTAATAATACCTTCAACAAATCCATTATTAAATTATATATTTCTTCAATTAAAGAACGTATTCTCTTACTAGTAATTTAAGGAAATAGACGAAGATTGCTGTCTTCTGGCCTGTGCCGTGTAGTTTAGTGCAACTCTATCGACATTTAAGAGGTGCTTGCTGCCTCCATAATCAGGAAAGCAAGCAAGAAATGTTGATAAATGTCTACCGGATTATACGGCGCAATAACCCGGTAAATAGTCGTCTTCATAATGTCCGTCGTGAGAACCTGAAATCTCACTAAAGATGTTAATGTTTGAGAATGAAGGTTTTCGTAGGACTGAACAACTCGGTACAACACGGCCCTATATTGATTTTTACAGAAGGAGACAGAGTTACTGAAAATTACATGCCTCACTGAGTCGGAAAATTTTAGGGGAAATTATTGCAAAGCGAATTAGTGAAGAACTTCTGAGAAGAGAAATATCAGATAAAGACGAAGTAGAGCAAAACATCTGGATAATTTGTTCGTTTAAATAACACATCAAAAATTTACGAAATTTTATGAAGACACTGGATTTAAATTTATTACTTTCAATAAAACGTACGCTTTGAACATATGTCTGGAAATTCTTCGTAGTCGTAAAGTACCCTCGTCTTACTGACGATTCTTGCTGTCGAGAAAGCTATATCTTGTTTCATCTTCACCATTTTATAATCATGTCAAATGTACTCTGTGAATATATTTTAGACTGTGGCAATTCTGACGGGTAGCACAATGATTACAAGAAATGAACTGACGAGAGAAATTGAATAAGCTATACTGGATTATTTTTGAAATATTATTCCAGTCTGTAATATAGAGTTACCATTTAAAGTGTCCGTGAATGTGTAGGCTACTATGTTCTAAGAATTATGACTTGAATTTTAATATTTAAATTCTCAGACTTAAAAAAGACAACAACAAAAAAACAACAGCGAACAGAGTAGTATACCCTGCTCTTGACCCGCTTATTAATTGTGGTACACGCACAAAATGAGACCTAGTTGGTATAATGTTACATGAAGCAGCTGCTGGCTTGCCACGCAGTGGGTGTGGACAGACAGCGGTTTATATAAAAATCCTCTCGTAACTCAACTCTTCTTCTTCCGTTTCACAGTCTTTGGTCTGGTTTCTAGGCGACCATATAAAGCGACCACTCTGAAGTGATAAATAATATAATCATGCGTGTTATAATATAAAATATATGACCTCTTAAAACGTTCCGGTTCTATAACCCGAATTTAATTAATGATAAATGGTAATTAATTGTTAGTTTCTTACAGAACACTAACTTGTTAAACACTGAAAATTGCATAACCATGTCTGTATGTCACTTTATCACGTATCTAATTGGATCTATCATACCGTTGTAGATTTATTGTAAGCGCGGTGTGCTATTGCAAATGACAGGTCTATTATTGTCGTATAATGGAGTGATGTGAGCTGTTCAAAAAGCTTCCTTCAGTAACTACCATTACTGAGACAAGGAGACAACAGTAGTTTACTTCTTTCAGACGTGCAGAGCCTAGTAAGTAGGGAAAAGTGAGTTCTTATGGGGTTATTTTTTGAATAATAAAATTACTAATATTACGTAAAAGAAAGTTATTCCTCTTCCATCATGTTGGTCTTCTTTTTATTCTTGTCGTCTCCCCGCGCCCCTCCAACCTACCACTGCTTCTGCTGTTCCCCTTGCTCCAGATTGACGTACACGCCAAAGAAGAAATCTTGGTTAAAAAATACTGACATGAAATAAATAAAACATAAAAAGGTTATTTCTATTTTATTGTGTGTAGGCTGAAAACAATATAGAAGTTTAATTTGATCCACAACATGACTCTGAAATTCAATTTGTCATCTTGGTTAGAACTTACGACGTATACATCTTTTCAGTTAGTGCAAACATATTTCAATATCTAAGATAATTTAGGCCATATTTTTCACTCACTGATGCCTCCAGGTTGAACTTTGAGTTGTGATTTAACAACAACAACAGTGTCAGCCGCTGTAACTCGGTTAGTGCAGCTACTAGAATGCGGACTGGACTATCGGGGTTCGATATCCGACAGGAGCAGAAATAATTCTTTTCGTCACCACGCCCAGAACGTCTGTGGGGTCTACCCAGCCTCATCCAAAGGTTGTGGGGGTTAAAGCGGCTGGGACGCGGAGCTCTATTTCACCTCCCATACTTTTTATAGCTTGATGCCTAATTATGCCTAAGTTCTTCCTTATGTTTGCTTTACACTGTACGTCTAATATAATACCCAGTGTCCGTCACGCATATCTGAGGTCTACGGGTGCTCCGTTCTTGAGCAAGAAAATTGAAAATAAGTTGTGACGGTGGCGACTCTGGACGCAAGAAATGCAAACGAGGCTATGGTTGAGCCTGTGGTGGAGACTGGCGGAGTCTTTG
>NW_019059662.1:191578-236058 GCF_000696155.1 Zootermopsis nevadensis | reverse complement strand
AAATTCGGGCACCGCCGGGAATCGAACCCGAGACCCCAGGATTACAAGGCCAGCGTTCTAACCGCTAGACCACCGTGGCGGTCTGTACACAGTATCTGCCTGCAATAAAATAGCAGGACCACCTACGGCACCGAACCTGTACTTCAGACTGTTAAATACAATAAGGAGACGAGAGACAGAAGTACATCAGAACATAATTTAGCTTCACATATAAAATGCTCAGCCTTCACATACGAGAATATGAGTGATTCAGATTCCTGTGTGTGAGATGGTATGTATGAATGTATGAAAGCCCTGTTTTCTGAGCATGAACAGCATCACAGCACTGATCACACCACCAATGAACAGGTGGTGAGTGACGTGTAGACAATTAACAGGATTGTGATGGAAAACAGCTTAAAGACTGCTCACGAAAGACTCCACAGCGGAGTCAATGGATGGATCCTAGTCATGAAACCTGAATGTGACTTATATCTTAACTGCGTCATGTTTGTGTTTAATCAATATAATAATTCATTCACCGTCCATACACAAACTTAAAATGTTGTTAAAATTTACTTAAAATTACATAAAATTACAACATTTTTTAGAATTAGATCTTGATACATTTCACATTTGACGACATGTTTCGGTGTATTACACCATCATCAGGTCAATCAACTTAAAAACTGTTTTAAAAACTGTTGTACATCCTGCTCCGCGCACCTGAACAACTTTCACTCAATATATATAGCCACACACAACACACATAGCTCAGTTGCAATCTACAGCCCCATAATATCGGACGTACAACGCATCACTAACAACCCGGTATGTTTACTACCTTCTACTACTATATTATGATTCTTCTAAATTGTATTACGTTATATTACGGTAATAACCCTTTAAATTTTAAATTTGTAATATATTTCCTATGTCAATTCCAAAAATCATGATTCGAAAATTAATTTTACAGATATAAACATCCAAGCATTAAAAGGAAGAAAATCAAAACAATCAAACGTATCAATATACGCGGAGCAGGATGTACAACAGTTTTTAAAACAGTCTTTAAGTTGATTGACCTGATGATGGTGTAATACACCGAAACATGTCGTCAAATGTGAAATGTATCAACATCTAATTCTAAAAAATGTTGTAATTTTATGTAATTTTAAGTAAATTTTAACAACATTTTAAGTTTGTGTATTGACGGTGAATGAATTATTATATTTTATAACGTATTTATAGGTATTTAGAATATATTTATCTCAATAGGCTTTCTAAATTAAATAATTAGTTATCATCAATACACGGAAATTTAAGTGCATGATCCTTGTGGATGGCTTCGTTATTCAATTTTTTAAAAATTTGTCAATGAAATGTTATGTTTTTAGAGGTACTATCTAAAGTGCCTGTATTAAAGTGTCGTTAGTGGCGCTCAACCCCTAAAATTTAACGAGACGCTCAACCCCTAAAATTTAATGAGATTTCTATCTAAATGTTTTGAGTGAGAATTAAAACGTACAGATTTTGGGATAGTGAACACCACGTTCGTACAAAGTTGAAAATATGTATGATTTGAGGTTTTCACAGCGGTGAGTATGAAGATTTCTGTCCTGGTGACGGAGGCAGTATGACCTCTGAAACGTCGGTAAACATTTACCAGACTACACAGCACAACAACCCAGCTGACAGAAACCTTCAAGTTGAAAATACTGAATACGAAGGCACAGAAAAACAAAAGTTACGATACAGGAACCTTTAATTCTCATAAAATGAGGAGAATAAGTGGAAAAATTTAAGAAGAAATGAGTCCTGACCTTGCTGATTTATTCATCTTGTGTACAGTACAGAATTTCTAAGGAATGAGTTGATGTAAATTTGGGCCGAGCTTGTGAACCCCTCTGAGCAGCGAGCCCTTGTAAATTGGTTTGTCTCGTTTATCGCGATCTGCGAGCTGTGAAGACCTTATCAAAACATGCAACACCGGCTGAGGCATGCAAGTAGCACAGTTTAATAGAGATGAGACTGAAACAATGATTAATCAGGCTGCCAAGGGAAAGAAACGTCACTCACGTTTTGATTGGTGTAGCGTATCTGGAACAAAATGTTTTTTGTCTTGTTATCCGCGTTGTGGAGGGAAAGACGCGTATTGTTACACTAACGTGACCATCCAGACGCGCCCATCAGTCTCACGGGAATCCCCGATCCATCTCGTCCCTAAAACAGAACCTGCCCGCAGGCCCTTTGCTCCAGCTGTTTTCCTGCAGGCCCAACTAGGGGGAATGTAACGGAAACGTGGGGTCAGTTGCCCCCAAGAGTGCGATCTGGGATAGGGTCTCCGGTTATAGAAGAGGAGGGGTGGTTAGAAAGGAAGTGCGAAGGAAAATCAAAGCAGTTTGTATCTGAACCTGTATATCTGTGAAGTAAGGGGGGGGGGGCACAAGACGATTAAAAGAGAGTTGTGTGTTTGTTTTCCGTGCTTTTTTAAGCTTGGAAAGTAGAACCAGAAATTTAGAAGGCAGGAAAACGAGAGCGAATCTGTTGTAAACACACGCATACAAAAAAGACTATTAATCTTTTCTTGATAAATGCTCTGTCTGTTTTTAAATCCTGTAATTTTCAGTTAGGGAATAATTACAAGGGAAGGGAAGCTATTAAAGAGAAACAGAAATCTTTAATGGTGCTAATGTGTATTAAAGTTCTGCTCGTTTATTTAACACTGCCGCTTACAAGCTAATTCTGCACAACGAAATTTAATACGCTATTATGCAGCGAGGCACATGTTAGCTATCCCTTTCATTTTGTATACTTAGCAAGGCAATATGGGTACGTAAGCACGCAACGGGTTATGTTCCCTTTCTGCTGAAGGTGACGTTTAATTTGCTTCGTCTAGATGTTTTTGACGATGGTGCGTTGTATACATAGCGATTATTTTGGATATTGTCCACCGTCATGAATTTTCCAAACAGCGTTTTAGAAACTGAATTTGTTTGTCATTAGAGGATCGAAATTAATTTTGTCCACGAGCCTCAACTGAGTAGGAACCTTTCTCCCTGATGACGGAAACTGATCAATTTGCCGAAACGTTGTGTGTGGAAAAACTTATGACGATAGACAACGTTCAAAATAATTGTCATGTTTTAACTTGTTCTAATTAAACACGTTTGCTTGTTATGTTTCTAATGACAATACGTTATCGTTTATAATAGCCTACCATTACTAGCCAGTTTATAGCCATGTAAACATTTTCTTAATAAAGCAGCTCGTGTTGCTACCCTTATTTCCTCTTAAAACTAGAGAAATTTGTTTTATGTATTTTAGGGAAAAATTAACTTGCCATGCGTCATATTTTCGGAATATAACAATTTGGAATTTGTAGCTCACTCTCTGACAATTAACTCCAGAAGCGAATAGTTGTTTTTTAGTCAAGTAATTACACGTCTTTTATGGAGACCGAAGATATATTGTCATCATTACAAGACCCTGCCACTGGTCGCTGCCCAGATAAATTTACTCCACTCCTTCACATATATTTATTATCCTCCCATCTACGCCTAGATCTCCCAACTGGTCTCTTCCCTCAAGTGTTTTTGACTGTTCTGATCGACGATTTAAATTTTCGAAATTTTCAAAATATATTGGGCTCTTTTTGCCTCATAATGAGGCTATTCGTGTTCTAAGCCCAGTTGATCACGAACCTGTGTAAGAAATTCAGAATGTAGGTTTTGTGCACGAGGTCTTCAAGTTAACTCAAAGTAATTAAGCTGGTTGTTATGCAAAGATAAATTGTCGCCGTGTCAATAAATAATGGCAAGTAGGAATGTAGATGGTGATTTTCTGGGTTGTTGCACCGCAGAATATTTTGGTCGTATGTCAAAGATGTTGGAGGAACATCCTGCCTTAATCTTCAGGGCTCACTTCAGCCTTTTAGCTAGGAATGAGGAGGCATTTTGTTCCAACGATATATATGCATGCAGGCAAAATATTGCAGGGAGTCACAATCCATAAGATCATAATCTACGCCTGTATTTAGATTACCAGATGAGTACGTCAGAACCTAAATATGAACAAAGTGGTGTATATTGGTTCACTTCAAATTGCGTATTTTTGTAGTAAGAATTGAATTTTTGTATTGGAGAGGGACATTTTGATCTACTGACTGTACACCCTGTCTGTGAGTCCATTGTGAGATGTGAGGTTTTCACGGTGGTGAAAATGTAATATTTCAGACGAAAGCGATGATTTTTTCCCGAAGTAGTCATCTACACCATATACGGCATCAAAACGCAGAGGACCACAACTCACAAGTATATCCTTCTGTAATGTAAAGTATAAACAGGAAGACAGCGAAGTCCACGTATAGATTACAGCTTGCCCTAAAAGTCTCGCAAACCTAAGTTGAATATCGTGTTTATTATAAGTATTAGATCGTAATTTAATATTTCGATTATAATTACATAATTATAACATGTTGGAAGTGTCCCCACAATCCGTTTCAGTGTATGCAAAGAAATTTTGCAGTATTGTGTTTAGTTGTTGTTGACTTATTTGTGTGAACAGCGCCAGGAAAGTGCACCCGATAACGCCTATTAACTGCTTCACACGACTGCGCTCGAGCATAATGTTTAACAATAAACGTGCTGCACTGTTGAAAATGGCTTGATGCGTCTTAACACAAACAATTGACTGACGAGCAACGAATACGAGGAGACTACGTCTAATCACAGACTTCTTGGAAGTGACAGGAGTGCAGTGTTGCCATTGGGGAAGGCAAATTTAAATATCCTTATCACATTAACAGAATATTTGTCAAATGAGATTTCAGGTTCTTATAGCGGCGATTATGAATATGGCTGTCTTAAAAACATTTACCTTTAAACTTCGGGTTGCGTGACTTTTGGAACACGCTGTACATTATATTAGTTGGAGGCAGTGTTCGATTATGAGCTGATCCTGGTGGCTCGGCGGTGTATAGCGTTTAATTAACGTTTTTGTTGGGCACCGCTGTGCTTGAAGACGTGGGTTCAAATCGAGCTGTGGACATGGGCTATTGTCTGGGGTTATTCCCAGAACTTGTGATGTTCTTACCAGCAGGAGAATTTTTCCATTTGTTTAAATTGGGTTTTGAATGGCATCGCAGTTCCATTGTCTGTCGTCCAGACTCGAGGAGGCTGACTAAACTTGGCATGTCTTGCTCTTTCAGAGCATGCTTGCGAGGACTTCAGGTGTGACCGCGAGTTCTGCATACACACGGACCTCGTGTGTGACGAGGTGAATCACTGTGGGGACGGCTCAGACGAGCTGAGCAGTGCAGTCTGCACACGTAAGTACAACCCTCATTCATTCAAATCATCGAGCGTGTTTCTTTCCTATTCAGTTTTGATTCTAGACTACGTGCTGGTAGTGCGGGCTTCAATTCTCGGCAGGGGCGATGATTCTCTTTCCGCGTCCGGACAATCTCCTTAAAATTGTACTCAGTAGCTACCCGGGTGTAAAGTGGCTGGGGCGCGACTGTTGCATGGTTGCGTTTTAAACTATTATTCCTGTTGTTCAACAAATTCTTGAACCTCGGCGAAGTTTTTGTTCAAGGAATTGCTGTATAAAATGACGTTCAAGGAACGAATCCGTCTGTAAGACGAGAGTCGATAAGGCTTGCTTGGTTTAGTGATTGCATTCTGTTCTTCCATGTACACTTTGTTGCAGCGAACGAGCTGGGCACAGTGTTCGGCATGAACTCCCTCGTCTTTGTGGTGGTGATCGTGAGCAGCTTCCTGATTCTGTGCGCAGGCGCGGTGGCGCTAGCAGTGTGCCTCTGCCGGCGTGGCGGTCATCACGCCCGACCTCCACACCTTCAGTCAGCCCAACAGCAGCCGCCAAATGCCTCCTTCCCATGTAAGTATCACACAGATTGGCCACACCCTGATCAGAATCAATCTTCCTGCAAACTTTTGCATTCCATTTGCGGAAACTTAATGCAAGCAAAGCGATTTTGAGGAGAGTTTTTACTCTCTATACACATATTGTTATTATTTCAACCGATAGTACAAATAAATTATCTTTTCTGGCGTTACAGGTTGTTATTTTATGTCATGAAATGACAGACTGCAATCCTGTGTATGTCTTCGCTTTCCAGTCAGATTTTTCGTAGCACTTTGATGACACGTGTTCCAGTGGTCTAAACCATGCTCCAGTCAGGTCCATGATTTGAGTATGTTTGAAAATTGGCATACTTGAATATAGAAAATTAAAGCAATTAAGATTTTTGCACTGAACACCAACAAAGTAATATGTGGAGAAACCACAAAGACGGTGTTTGTGGTTGGCTTAAACAGGGAATAAAGAATAGAAGGAGACTGGAATAACCGACAGTTGCAGGGCTAGCTGACTGATAAAAATTAATTTTATTATATGGTACTTGCATAAGTATTTAATACTTTAAAGAACAATGGTAACTGTATATACTACTTGGAGTAACAGTCAGTATCTCTGGTTTTTGTATTTATGGGTTTCGTATGATTCAGTGTAAACAGGGATTATTTTCTTAAAACATCATTAATCAACTAATCTTTGCAACAGACAAATTTCTTGTTTCTTTGCTGTAGATTCTGTATTTTTAAATCGTGTTTAGACGAGGTTCGGCTTTAAAGGGTGAAGCCAAAGAAAAAGTGATTGAAATTCTCGGGGCCGATATATGACTGGAGCAACATTGAGATACAGATGATGTGGGAAATGGAATGCACTGTGTTTGGGCCGTTTCGGCTGCTGTGTTAAGTGCGTGAGACTGACGGGTTACAGTGCAACAGATGTACGGGTTCAACGGCGCCGGGACGCTGACCAGCTGCACCGTGGTGAAGCCGCTGCCTGCGTCGGGAAACTGGCTTCACCCTGCGGGGCTTCGGCTCGGGTACAGCGCGGCCCGGGTCCGCCTCTACTGCCAGGCAAAGTGAGGAGCTCAGGCTCCGACAGGTGAGCTAGCCGCCTGTCCGGTCCACACACCCCATCCCCTCCAGTTCGACGTACAATGACATGTGACTAAACCAAATTGCCTTATTCTTTCCGACGTTTCCATCTGCGCTCTGCGTTTCTCATCCTTATTGATGACTGCAATCCTGTGTATGTCTTCGCTTTCCAGTCAGATTTTTCGTAGCACTTTGATGACACGTGTTCCAGTGGTCTAAACCATGCTCCAGTCAGGTCCATGATTTGAGTATGTTTGAAAATTGGCATACTTGAATATAGAAAATTAAAGCAATTAAGATTTTTGCACTGAACACCAACAAAGTAATATGTGGAGAAACCACAAAGACGGTGTTTGTGGTTGGCTTAAACAGGGAATAAAGAATAGAAGGAGACTGGAATAACCGACAGTTGCAGGGCTAGCTGACTGATAAAAATTAATTTTATTATATGGTACTTGCATAAGTATTTAATACTTTAAAGAACAATGGTAACTGTATATACTACTTGGAGTAACAGTCAGTATCTCTGGTTTTTGTATTTATGGGTTTCGTATGATTCAGTGTAAACAGGGATTATTTTCTTAAAACATCATTAATCAACTAATCTTTGCAACAGACAAATTTCTTGTTTCTTTGCTGTAGATTCTGTATTTTTAAATCGTGTTTAGACGAGGTTCGGCTTTAAAGGGTGAAGCCAAAGAAAAAGTGATTGAAATTCTCGGGGCCGATATATGACTGGAGCAACATTGAGATACAGATGATGTGGGAAATGGAATGCACTGTGTTTGGGCCGTTTCGGCTGCTGTGTTAAGTGCGTGAGACTGACGGGTTACAGTGCAACAGATGTACGGGTTCAACGGCGCCGGGACGCTGACCAGCTGCACCGTGGTGAAGCCGCTGCCTGCGTCGGGAAACTGGCTTCACCCTGCGGGGCTTCGGCTCGGGTACAGCGCGGCCCGGGTCCGCCTCTACTGCCAGGCAAAGTGAGGAGCTCAGGCTCCGACAGGTGAGCTAGCCGCCTGTCCGGTCCACACACCCCATCCCCTCCAGTTCGACGTACAATGACATGTGACTAAACCAAATTGCCTTATTCTTTCCGACGTTTCCATCTGCGCTCTGCGTTTCTCATCCTTATTGATTCTGGTGAAGAGTACAAATTATGAAGCTCCTTGTGTTATTTTTTGAATGACTTTTTACTTCCTGTCTCTGAGGTCTAAATATTCCCCTCAGCACCATGACCTCAAACACTCTCAGTCTTTTTACTCCTAGTGAGAGAGATGAATTTTCACACCCATACGAAACAACACGTTAAATTATAGCTTTGTGTAATTTAATCAGTAAGTTTTTAGGTAGGAAATGTGGAGATTAATTGTATTGTGATGGCAAGTATTCACGGAAGTTGAGTCCATTGTTGTTATTATTATTATTGTTGTTTACATCGCAATCACCATTATCATCATCATCATTTTAAACATTTTCGTAATCATTAACATTGTTACCGTAATTGTTTGAATATTAGCCACAAACACTTATCGCCTTTATGGTGGTGATGATGAGGAGAAGCACCTCCGAAACGTCTGTTTTTTATACCGGGCTTGTCAGCTCAACATCCCAGACACTGGATTGTTTGACAGATGAACAAAGTGACGAATTGTAATTTTCTGTTCCCTTGAATAAGGAATTGGAAGAGATTTTTATGATATTCTTAAGGTCTGTTTAGCAGTTCTGTCCCCGAATCCATCTTCAATAACTAAGGGGAAATTTCGTAGGATAGACGCCATCATGTACCAGAGATTCTAATAATATCTCTGCTGTTTGACGTCACCTAATGGGGAGTCTTTGTGTGCCCAGCTGGAAATTTCGCCTCTACTAAACGGATGTCTTAATTGTGGCATTAATGGTCCACACTTAGTATTGTTGCACGAATTTAATTTTGGTCGCATTGATTCATTTTCGTGCAGTTCCATTCCAAATTATAAAATTTCTTCAAGTACCCGAAACGTAGATCGTAATTGAGCTCAGCAGACACAAGTATTTCAACATTTGTTCAACGTTGGTGAATGTTTGACAGTAAAACAATAAAACGATGATATATACAGAATTGCAAAGAAGGCATTAAGAAACATAAATTTAATTTTAAACGAAAAATGACACAGGTCTGTAAGAGGCTGTGGAATCAGCGAGGACAAATGTCGCTAATTTCGATTTCAAACAAAGAACATTTGAGATAAACACACATGTACGTAGTAACAGAACTGAGTACTTCGAATGTAATTTGTCACAAAGTGATCTGAAACTGAATTGGCTTAAAAAAGCAAGTGATCAGCCCTCGATCCAGCAATTACCTCTTATTCATCGGTATGATGTATTTAGCTGTTCACAGAATAGTGTTTGCTTGATTCATTCTACTGGTATTACGCTACGTGGGAACAAAAGTAATCCATATGAATCTATTGTTTCTATTTCCAATTTGAACATAAATTCGTTTCTGTATAGAAATGATTTCGAAGCAGTTTAAGCCTTTAAGCATATTCGTTAAACCGAACTGTGTAGTGAAAGCTTTTCAGCGTCATTGTTTCTGACTGTATAGGAATCCGATTGGAATGACAGATGATAGAGTTTATAGGGCAAAAATGTAGCTAATGTGAGTGTCGAAGTGTCGGAATGTTACTGCCTGATGCCACGGTCTGTGAATATTAGCGGTAGGAAGGTTGAGTGCGTTCATGGCGTTAGCAGGCAATTCGTTAATTTTAATTTTCCATTCTACAGTTACAGATCGATGATTAAAGGAAGCCAGTTGAATTAAATTTTCAGCACAGAACAGCTACATAACAATAATATCATGCCGGTTATGTTGGTGTAGTTCCGTGTAATCATATTTGGGGGTGCCTGGTGTGAATCTTTAACGGGTTACTGGATTTAAAAATGAGATTTTACATGAGATTTAAGGTTTTTACGGCTTCGGGTATGAAGATGGGATGCTGAGTCTTGTATTCTGGTACAAGTTTATTGACTCGCGTACTACTTTAATCAAAGTCTTAATACGTTCAGAATTTTACATTCTGTGATTAATACATAACTGTATATGTGGTTCATGCGTTACAGCAGCGGGTCTATTAAATCAATATGCTTTTTAGGAAGGACTGAAAATGGGAATTGATTGATATGGGGTTTTTTGTTTTTTTCATAAACAGAATCACTTTCATTCATATTTTTCCCGGAAATGTGAGAACGAAGCAGCCAATTTCGATAAAAGAGCACAGGTACAATCCAACTCGTGTTTGATTAGTAAAGCTACAAATGAACATGACAGCTTTGTAATTGAAATGTTCTTCATTAATGAATGTTCACGATTACGGACCTCATGAACTATACTGTTCGATTTATAGCAAATGTCAGTTATCATTCCTAAAATACAAATATTCTCTACAGTGTGATTCGGACTTTTTTCGTTGAACACATAAAAATGTCGTGTCTTCAACCGATTTAATTTCATGTTTCTTATCACTTGTGTTGTCTAATAAATATTTATTGCAATAAACCGTTCAAATGCAACATACTTTATGGGAGATTTGAAGTATTCACGGCGACAACGCAGTAGCTTTTAGTGAAGGCTCAGCAGATCTCTGAAACGTTAGAAATACGATTCTTACATACATTTCTGACTGTCCGAGAAAAGTTCGTTGCATATGTTAATTTCCTTTATTTATCCCGACATATTCCATCATGAAATCATTGCGTAATAAGGGATATCAGTGTTGTTACTGTCCAGCATTTAAGTTAACTTGTCAGTTTAGAATAATCTAATTTATTCATAAAATATGTATTTAATTGAGTTAAGTATATAGACGTAAGTTAAACGTGCCTTATTTTTCGTCTTCTTAATGCGGTTTATTTGATGTTTTCTCCCTTTTTCCGATCGTTCACGTTATAAAGATTTCCTGTGGTACACAATTCCATATTATATTTTTTCGTTGCCTCTTTTTTTGTTTATTTATTCATACACGTTGGTTTTCTTAGTGTTTCGTGTATTTCCGTAAGACTGCCAGAAACACTTGATTGACCTTTGAAAGTTTTCTCACAATTTTTTCCAGAAAGTTATTCGTTGGGTAATAATGCATTAAAAATTTTACAGCAGAAAATGAAAGCGTAAGACATTCTGTAATATAACGTTTGAAACTAACACATAAAATATTCAGGAAAAGTGTTCTTTTAGAATCAAAATTATCCCCTATCGAGATAGAAATTTGTGTCGATTTCCAGGTGTAACTGTTACTGAGGACGCATGATAACTAATCAGATTCGAATTATCTCGTGAATAATGCAAGTTATATAGTATCAGTTAGCCGTCATTTGTGCAAGAAACGTTCGTGCAGCTTTGGCGTCACGTGGGATGGAATTCTGCATGTGATTCCATCCGTAACGTCATCAGTAGCAGCCTAGTGCTTACTGCTGTCTTCTCTTTATCAGAAGATGTCTATCTCGACGTCTTCATTGGGAAGTTTAATAAACTTTCTGTCTCGCTTACACAATACCCAAGTGCAATGATAATTGTATTATTATTGTACTTAGTTATTTAATTACACTGTGTTGTATCTGGAATTGGCCATATGGTTATTCATGCAGAACATTAAACAAATAATTGAATTTATTATTATTATCCTAACCATTACTGTAAACATTGAACTATATAAGCGTAGTTTTACATGTTGTTTTGTATGGGTAATTGTAGATCTCTTACCGTTTCGGACTTTTGCGTAAGCTTCTTAAAGTCCTTGACGAAGATATATTTTTCATTGTATAACTATAGATCTTGCAGTGGAATATGTGCAGAGTTGACATTATTGGGTTAAAATTTATGAAGTAATGTGTCCCAAGCAGATGATATCTGAACACATGTATTGTTTTTTTTTTTAATTTGCAGAATTCAGTGTCATTCAAAGCCATCGTATTTCGTGCACTGTTTATTTTACGTATTTCGTGTTTGAGCAGCATTACAGAACCATAATTTTATCCTTCTGGTTTAGCCTCCTGTCAGATTTAGAAGCTGATAAACTTTCTCGCCGATCTGATATTTTGTGTTCGCCCAGAAGTATGAAGAGCATTAATCCTCATCCAGATTGCGTGTTCCGAGTTCTGTTGGCAACTTGTAATTGAAGTTGTGTTTCATTAGCTTTCGTTGTGAATATATAATTCCTTTCTCCAATTATCTGACACCACGCGGTTCCAGTACTAAGATTTTAAACTCGTCAGACCTAATTACGTCTTGTCAGAGGTAAGAGATGTAAATCAAAGTCTTATTCCTCACCTCTACTGTACGTCAATTTACAAGAATTTACATATTTTCGTGATAGATGGGTTTATTTTCTGCCCTATGAAAAACTATAAATTCAGTTCTTTATAATCTTTATATATTAACAATTTTATGACACTTTGTGGAGAAAAGTTCTTTTTCGGAATCAAAATGTCGATCAGTTACTTCGAGAAATTGCCTTCTTGTGTGGAACACGAAGACCATTAATGTATACGAGAGAGCCCGCCACTGGCCTCTGTCTTGAGGCAGATGAATCCAATCCATTTTCTCACACGCTATTTCTTTAAGTATCCCAAGTTATCTCTTCTGTTTTGTAGAAATTTCTCATGCGTGGCACATGCTTCAGCCATCTTGTCAGTATTTATTTGATACCTGTGATAATATATGGTGGAGGGTATAAATTATGGAGCACCTCGATGCACGATTTTCTTTAAATTTACTTTGGTTTCTGCCTGTTAGGTCCATATACTGGCATCATTTTGTTGTCATATATTGTAGTTTCTCTGAATATGTATAAATATAATTTATATACAGTTTTTGTGACCCCTTTGTTGTTGCTACACACTGTTATTTTGTTTAATTAAAATTGGCGTCTATATTACGCTTTGAACAAAAGGCACAATAAATCCCGTACAAACTGAAAATAAAATCACAAGCCCATAAAGGTTATAATACGTAGTTAAATGTTTGTTTTATTACAGCGACATTTCCTCCGGTCAAAAGGACGAATGGTTCGTGTAGGTAAGTGCATTATCCACTTTATATTCTGTTGATAGACGATGTGTCATGCTGGTGCATGAAACGTTTTTGCTGGTGGAACGTTTTCTATGTATTTATGGTTTTTACTCGACATGTTAATACAAGAGACTCTTACGACTTGTAAAACCCAGAGTGTAACCTGGGTTTTGACGGACTTTGAGTAGTTTAAGGTGTGGAAGCAATGTAATTCTTAATTATATTAAATTAAAAATATATATAATTTGCACTGTTTAGTTTTAACTGGTAAAATGGTGTTCTCTGAACTGATGCTGAGATAGCCTAGCCACTTTTTCAGATTTTCAAGGATTTGTCGTTAATTCGTAATTTGTTTCAAGGCGCCAGTGTAATGTAAATGCTAATCAACTAGCTTCATTGACCAGATTCCTATGTTTGCTAAATTTGCTATGAAATATTGTACCTTTTGCGGAACACTCGTGTTCTTTATCATGTTTTCAGTAGTCAACTCCTCCTGCTTCTCTTGTGCGTCATTTTGTTTGATTATGCTACTGGTGTTGGCTTGCAGAATGCATTTTCCATGTCGTTCTTTACTTTCATTATATTTGATTTAGAACGTTTCAATTTTCTGAAGTCAAAGACAAGGCTTGATTTGGCTTCTACCAGGATTTGTTTTAATCACATAAGGAATATACTGAATTCACTCGTAGCATATATGTATAAAATCTGTCATTAAATTTCATGCGGAAGGACCCAAGCGGGATCTGAGTTTTACTTAATACCTAATTTTTACAGAAATGTTCAAATATTTCTTTTCCGTTAAAATATAAGGATAACTTATATAAACACAAATTTCCAAAGTATTTTGGGACCCTGAATAAGGCTATTTCAGTTTGTCTTAAAACTTTGCATACCGTGTAGTGTATTAGAATATAAAATAAGCTAACAAACAAACTATTAACACTATAGCACTAGTGTCTTTTTTATAGTGTTAATAGTTTGTTTGTTTGCTTATTTTATATTTCAGTTTGTGTCAGTTTTATGCCTGGTAACAGTGATATTGACTGTAAATCTGTCTCTTTCGTACGACGTGCTATATGCACATTAAAATGTCTGGGTTATGGGCAGCTGTCCAGTAGGTGATGAAATACCACCCTAGTAACAATGGTTGCATAACAATAGATTTACTGGGGAACGATATAGCTAATTGTATTGTAGTTTCGCCTGCCTTTTACATTCTGCGTGACCTTCTAGCACATTGTGACGTGCGTTTACTTGATTACTTCCTTAAGAATGAATCCAGGAACAATGACGAACTGTGTTAATCTTTTGTAGTACAAGCGTCAGATTTCTTTCGTTCGAAGAACTTTTTCTCTGTGTTAATGACAGGGTAATTAACGATGCTGGCACTTGACTGTATGAACACTCGAGTATACTGAAACAGCGTTGCCTGCGATAGAGTGTCGTCCTACACAGCTGTGACAATTTTCGCTTACGGAATATTATTTATCTGCTGAAAGTATTCAAAGGGATTAAACCTTTGTGCATTTCGAAACAGATTATGCTGATCCGCGAAGAGGAGGGTCAGAAGAACAAATGGAAATTAGAGCGTCAGATGCATGCTCCGTTCCACCTCGTTCAAATATTTCTCCTTTCTTCAATCGGAATCGAATACACGTCCACTTATGTAGAAAGTCTGCACAGGAACATCTAGATAAGTGTCCCGCAATCAGTGCCGCCACAAGGTTTCACGAGTGTCGCAGTTTTCATAAGAAATTCTAATCGTTCGTTGTAGTGAAAGTATTGTCTTTCGCTTTTAGAATTCTTAATACATGTAAACACACTGGTTTATCATCAGTTGTTTTATCCAACATGTGCTGTGTTTTGTTTTCCCATGCCCGAATTCGTACAGGGCAAATATTTATATATAAATGCATGTTGATAGCCATGTGCAGTTTTGTACCCCCTTCTCGTGAGGCGAAACTTTGAGGTGTGTGCGCCTCGGATTGTTAGAGGTTTCGGAACAATGTTCGAGGTTCACTTCTTGTACTATAATGTGGCTGTGATAATACATTATCATGGTCAGTATCTCGCCGGCCCTTAAACTAACAGCGTCTAGGTATTTTGGACAGATTGTTCAATTATGGTAAGAATTCGTGTTTGTGCTGAGGGAAAGTGGACTGCATTTAATTTTATGGGAATTAATAATGGAATGTTGAATGTTAAAAATGAAAGTGAACAGCAAGTTTAGGACTAATTATCTAGAAGTTTGATACCATCACTCTTGAACATTGAAATCAGAGAATGCATTCGGCAGTTTATGGCGTGACTGTCGCTAATCGTATAGTAATATAGGATGGTAAAACAGAAAGCTAAGTACCTGCTTCAGAAGCGATTGATATCGATATCCCATTAACAAAACGCATTTTAAACCTAAGGTTTCTAAGCCAAAACTTGAACGCGATACAGAATGCGTGACCAAGGAAAGATGTGATTCAGTGAGATGGGATGTGAGCGATTTCGTACAATTTTAGCCGACATTCCCATTAAGTGTTTTGTAGCATGAATGCTCTGCAGTTCATTTAACGACCCTCTATCAAATTTAGAAGCCATGAAGCAGCAAATGAGATGTGAGAATGAACATAAATGGCAAGTCGAGAGGGGTAAAAGCCAAAAGTAGCTGTAGGGATGTCAGTAGTACTGGCGGCACGTGTAACTACGAATAACCTCAAGCTGTTCGTTTTCCTTTGCCAAGATTTAAATCAGGGGTTCCCAGATTTGCAAGACAGGAGGCCACAGGCCCTTCCTTACACGCTGACACGTCGTCGGATAACAAATGAGGACGTTTTATGGAAGCTTCGTGCCCGTTTATTGAAGCTGCTACTGCTGATTTACTGTTGTAAACGGGTTCACGCAATGCTTAACAAATTTATATAGCAGATTTATTTTTGTTATTAGTATTAATTATGCACTTAAAATATTTAATTTAGTCGGCGACTATTCATGATATAAGAAAGCCCAGTGGTAACTATATGTACCATCTGTTTTAACAGCCATTAAAAACTGTATTTTGAATTTATGGTCCCTATGATTATCAGAATACAAACCAAATAATTCTTCAAATAGTATTAACAGATTGTCGTATTTAATTGGAAAAATATTGTGTTTTCTCTGAGGTAGGAACTGAATTCTTAAATAACAGGCATGTTACGACCTTACTGATTGTTGGGTTATAATATACCCAGAACAAGATTTATGTAACTTAGTGGAAGATGAGTAGGTTACTTCGTTACTTATTATAGTTATGTAGAGGGCGTCAATTCGGCATGTGGAGGAATTTATATTTTAGTTAAAAATCGTTCACAGCTGAAGTATGGATCGATTGCACTGAAGTGAAATATTGAACAAAACAGATAGCAGATGTTCTCTTAAATTTTACACAGTATTAGTCGGGAAACCACAACAGTAGATAGATCTTGGGAAACCTAAATGTAGGTGTGAGGATGATATTAAAGTAATAGGACGAGAGAAGATATTTTGTTTATCAGGTATAAATTTAATGAAGTATTGTGTACTAATGCGTTGACAGAATTCTGTTAGGGAAATTTTACGTGGCAGTGGTGGCAAGAGTGTATAGGCCTTCTGTTCTATAGGTACCGCACATTGAGGCACTGCAAACAAATCTTTTGGCTAAGATAAAGACGATTATTTATGGTGGCTTAGATTCAATGTTGTTATTCGAATGAGTATTTGGGGACTGTCGAACCCTATTTTCCAAGAAGTGTCTGTTATTAGGATAAATATTTGTTTTAAAACTGTACCAGATCTAGAATGTCATTCCAAGTTATTAATCAGCACAAGAAACTTTGCTGTGCCAGTCTGTTTTATGATCAAACGAAAATAAAATGATTTGAGGATGTTTCGGTGATGAGTAAAGCGAATTAATTTATTCTTCTTTTCAGAGGTTGACCTGGTCCAATGCCTTGCAGGGTGAAGTCCGAGTCGGTAGCAGTACCCTCTACCGGCCGGCGCCGCAACTAATCTCGGATAGTTGCTTAGATATTTCTTCTGCCAGCAAATAAAGCTACGAGGGAGAAAAATTATTACATGGTTGTATCCTTTGTGTAATAAAGAACCCTACCATCAAGTTTGAAAACAAAACGACAGTGATCCAAGAATAATTTGTCTTGAAGGTAAGCATGGAAGTTAATGACGGAGGGGAGAGAGATAAGAAAGTAAACCATGGCATACAAAAGAAAAGTTTGAGCAGAAATAAAGAATTGACGCCGCCTTCTAGAGTGGAAGGAAAACAATAAAATGAATATGTTTTAACTACTTGCTGAGAAGTGCCTGTTGAATATCACAATAGATGCCAAATATGAGCAGCAGGAAGAACCAAAGAGTAAGAATTCCGAATAATAAATACATCTTTTTGTTATTTTATTATATGTTCTATATGATATGAACTGTAGAAAGTTGATGAAGTGTCAAAGAAGCTATAAAGCTGTAAGAAAACACATGGCCTTGAGTGTGTATAAGTTGAAAATGACGTTCTCTCGCGATGTCGCAGTCTGCGGAAAGCTGAAGGCCACGTTCAGACTTACAGCGATTGACCTGTTTTGCGTTACTTATCAAAGTTTCTTTCTCGCTCCTTGCATTCATGAAACGGCGCGCAGCAAAAATAACTATAATATCGCTTCTCATCTGTGCTGGACAAAAAACAATAAATGCCAAAGTCTGTGAGACGCAAAGTTATAGACCAGACTTTACCGATCTGTGTTTCTGAAATAAAGGGGGGGAAATACATAAATCCCTGTTCTTTAACCTACGTTTCATGAGGACAGTTCTCATATATAAAATATCACATTGCCGAACATATGATGATCCGCTCGAGTTTGCCAATTTTGAAAGTAGACTCTGTAACAATGAAAAGGTACTTGAAAATGATCCTGCGTTTAAACGAGGAAATTTGAAACTAGGAAAATATTTGTATACTAATATTGTTAACCAACTAATACTACTGTATCATCATCACGAGTTAGCTTTTTGGAATATAACATTTTAGAGATTTGTTTTCGTTTAAACATAACAAAGATGCATATATAAAAGAATTATTATATTTATTAATTAATAATGCAAACATTATCGTCATCAGCCATATACTGCCTGCCACCTAGAGCAGAGGATGGTTTCAGACAATAGCCTCAAGAATAGCAAAGAGTTTTATGAATGGTTCTTTGTGGAAAGAAAGGACTGATTTGACCGCTTGGTAACTCAAAGGATTCTTTTAGATAGGGTGGCTACTAATTGTAAGACAATGTTATTCTAAGGTATGATTTCAGTGTCTTGTCTTTCTGTTAGTTCGTATGACATTCGACAACGTCTGTTGCTTCTTATAACGTGAAGAGAGACGTTGTTGATAAGGACAGCTTTTGTAAAAACTACGTTACACAATTTGACCAATACATTTTGCGAATTAAAACATTAAAATATGTTGTATATATTATATGGTTTCAGGAAGTTATAAATTCTGAAAAATAAATTTTACAATATACCATAACTTTAAAATGTTGTCTTAATATATTTCTAAATAATGAAGAAATCTACAGCAATTGGACCTGACGTCTGATTGATGCGATAACTTTGAAGCAAAATTAATTTTGAAGTAAAACAAATTATATCATGCCGTAATTTTACCTCAGTAACCATAAATATTTTCCTTATAAAGTACATGTTCGTGTCTTGCACTTTTTAGCTGAAGTTACACACAAAATCCCAAATGGAAACTCGCCGTCGGATGTCGCAGCGGAGTTACTCCGTGCTTCATCGAAACTAGGAATTTTGTAATTTGTTGTCCACAGTACGAACATATCGATTCTATTCTACGAGAGTGAAGTTAACGCTCTGGAATACGAATGTTACTTGTAGTTACAAATTTTAAATCGGGAATATTGGATAGGGGATTATGTCATCATTCGCATGGAGGATTTGATTAAAAGCATGAAACCCTCGAAGAAATCTGTTACGTAATCAGTCTGGAACACCTCCAAATGTTTTTATAACAAGATACCGAAAAATAGCGAACTTGAGTTTATGATAATAGAAATCTTCTTGGCTTGTTAATTTCGTATTTCTTCATGCATTATTTTTTAAACCTAGGAACAAGATTTTGGAAAGTGAGAAAACAGTCAGTTCCTCGTATTATAGACTGCGCAGCAGCATTTACGTAATTCTCTACGCTTTTGACGGTCTTGTCATCAATTGAGAAGTAACAGTTGAATCCAGTAGTTCACCCAACAACATTATTTAAGCAACCACATACATTATCACTGTTTCATCAGCATTTATTAATATATTTTGCAAAATGTTAGTAAAATCTTGAAATACAAACACTAAAGAATAACCTGCTTAGTAATGATACTAACTTGTGTAAAACAATAGTAATTTTAGAATTTAAATTTATTTTAAAATCTTACTTGACGCGTTTGTTCACAGGCGTTTTAAATAAGGAAGCTGAAAGTATAATACTGTATCGATACCAATTTAGATCGGACCATTCCAGATACCGATATAAATTTATTATTACGTATTGGTCAAATTTATTTGCGTATTTTATCGACAATTGATGGTCACATTGGAACAAAATAGCAGTTGCCGATGGAGAAAGTGTGAGTGAGTTGAATGTTCTCCATAGCCTGTCCTGTCTTCAAATTATTACGTCATAGAGACTTTATTTTTGACACTTTAATGATGGTAACACACAGAGAAACTCTTGGTAGTGTTTCGTTTAGCTGTGACTGTCTGTGGTTCTGTGTGAGAGTGTGGTGTGTTCGTAACATTTCTACAGATCTATAGCACACTGACTGTTTACCTCATGACTTCTGGAACATTCTGTATTAAGCACTTAAAAATATCGTCTTTACGAAGCCTGACCAATATGAGCTACGAGACCTAATATTTCTAAAGCAGGGTTATAGTTTAATTATTAAAAACTATTTCATATATAAGGATCCACAATTTGAACCAGATATTTGAATTCATAATACACTTGAAAGAATCTTCTGTTTGAAATTATTCTAAACCTTATAGGAAATTTAACGATGCTATATCCAAAATTATGTTTATCTGAAATATTTTTCATTACGAAAGAACAATTACAAAATTATACATCAGTCTTCACGAATGTTTAGGTCTCTTTAAGAATCTGACTCTTGACGTATTTCAACAGCTCCTCAGTTACACAGCAGCAGCCGGGTGAATTGGATCTCAACGCCGTGTCTCTTCTGCAATTTCTCTGACACCCTTGTAATGCGGGTCAGCCTCAGCAAGCGCTTGCTGACCACCGTTTTTTAAGGTCACGGGGCAGTCAATACTCAAAGCCATGGTAAAGATCGTTTATCGGCTTCGGATATTGCTGTCATTGCTTCATTAGCCCATTTTCCGTAATTTTAAAATAAGTGAGTAGGAAATTAGAGTACAGAAGCTGAAAATTTTGTATTTGACTCATAACCAAGGCTGAGTATTCTGTACGAAAGAACTAACTTAAAATTTGTTAGGTCGTATAATTTCTTTGAGCGGAAATGCAAAAATTTGCAATTTAGAAATAAATAATTTTAAAATGGAAAATCCGAATATCGCATTTTGATTCCGATGTAATTTTATCTGTAGAAAGTTCGCTTAAAAAAAGTGATGATGTACTTGGCTGATAGGGCAGGTCTGTTCTGTAATAATCGTCTCATTAAAATTATTAATGGAAATAAAACCAGCAGCGTAGCTAAGAGAGAGAGAGAAAGAGAGAGGTCTCATTTGTTCAAATATTGAAAGCACATTTCAGATAAAATGGTACATTGCATACAAAATGAGCATAAAATATACACGTTAGGAACTAAAGCGCATGATTGAAGGAATTGTCTTTAAACATTTAAGGGAAAGCAGTAATTATATATGATTATCTGACGTTCAGTAACTCTTCATTAAGCCATCAAAGTGTATTTATGGATTTAATACGATTCCCAGAATAAAAAATAATTATTTCCTTTAAACACCACTAATTGACTGATTTTTTAATGGAGAATCATTGTTATTTCTTTTGGGTAGGATCTGATTTTTAAGTATTTGCGTAATAATAATCTTAAAATGTTGTCCATATTCATTCTGAATCCACGGTAACGCTGTACCAAGGTGGCAACACTGTATTAGTTGCTGTTCCGAAGTCCGGATCGAGGCAGTGTGCTATGGATACAAGAAAAGAAATAGCCTAATATTATTTCCACGATACCATTCTCCGTTTATGACATATAAATACTGGTTTTCAACAGCTATACAGATTAATAAGCGGAGGTCTTGGAATCGTGCGAAATCTAGCGCCAAAGTTGTATTGTGGTCTAACTATAATTTCTGACGAAATGTTTTGCGTGTGAAATACACAAGAGAATTTCGCGTAGATGATTTCGTACTGTTTTTTACTGTGTGCAAAGAAAAAATTAAGCCAACTTTTCCCACGTTTAAAAATATTGCACTGTTGCTTTTTCTAAGAAACGTAAAGAAAATAATTATACCTTTCCATTTCTTAAATTCTTAATGCAGATTTCTGTAAAACGAAAGAAAATGTTGAATATCCAAGTAAGTTTTACATTTTGATTACTGCTTATGCACATATCCACTCGAATAAATCCATACATGGCTACCTTTGATACTTGAATGTTAATATTACAGAAATCTGATGGTCAGAGTAGGTCACGTATGGCTATAGCTTTATACACTATTGTACTAGCGCTTTATGCCCACATAGATTTTATCACTGGGATGTAAAAAAGGAATATTTTAAGGGATATAGTTAAAAGAAACACATTTTTGTTGGAAAGACGTGAAATGTTTGTGTTCACGTTGTAACTGTGGTTATAGAACGCTGACTACATCCCTTATTACCCATATCACTCACATGCATATCACTAAAACACAAATTCATACCAGATGTACCAAGGCGACAGTGTTTGACTATTTTCAACCCTGCAGTGCACCGGTATGACGTTTTCCCACCCTTTCCATCCCGCTCATGGCCAGTTCGATCCCCTGCGCAAGATATGTAGAGGAGAGGGCTGTAGCTCAAATTCTGTAAGGACAGGAACGAGATGTAAAACTGTGTTTTAGCCTGTCATAAAGAGAGTCGAGATTTGTAAATCGATGATCGAGTTTTTACTCTCGTAATTTTGGAAGTCTGTGTTTATGTAATTTACGAGTGCCAGTAGAATGCATGTGGTATTGCCCTAGGGAATAAGAATTATATCCTGGACCTTAGCTCACAACTTAATAAATTTCTTCTAAAAGTACAAAGTTTGTTACAGTAGATATCTGAGTTTTCACATATTAGTAGCCATTCAGGTTAAACAGTGTTGATAATTTCTGTAGTTTTGTGGCTGAACTGTGAACTTCACTCATACGACCATGTACTTTAACTATATCTTGTAGCAGAACGTGAAGGCTTAACTATATAATTAACCGTGCATGCCCAGTAAAAACATAAACTTAAAACCTGTGTACGTAATAATACATGCTTTATGACTGACTGTGTTTTTATGCATGTTCATTTTTTCAGTAATAACGTTAGATGGCAGGATGTTTTTTTTTGCACAAGCTATCATTAGGAAGCTTTTAGAAGTACTTCTGAAGGCAATAAAGGTACGAAGGGGATAAAGGAAAGTAATAAAGGCTGTAAAAGGTGAAAATTTCAAATAAATTGTTTCCCGCTGAATGCTAACGGGCTTTTTCCATTAGTAGGTGTTAATGTAATATGTTTTTATGTAGATGGTCTGAGGTGTACTCATGTTTCAGAGTTTATGGACAGTAAAAACACGCTTCGTGGAACGAACATAAGGAAACTCATTAAGTTCGATTTCTTTCGATTTGTAATGGTTTAATAAATAACTTACTATTCCCGCCTGTTAGTAATGTTCAAACGTTTAAAAAGAAATTGCACGAAACTCGTACCTACCGTGAAAATTCATTCTTTATTATAGCAGAAATTTACGTAAAACAGCAATAGCAAGATAGCCAGGTTTGAAGCAGGTCACAGTTCACCCTCGAAATCCACCAAAGCGATTATAACCTCATTGCGGACTCTGCTTCATTAAGAGGAATAAGTACTATGCGTAAAATAATCCTACTTTCGTACTTTGATTTCTACAGTTAATATAATATCGGTTGGCCCAAAGGGTCTAACCATTAAAGCCATTCTTCTAAAGATGCCAACAACACACACAGTTTAAAAGTTACGGAACCTTTCACTACGCATTCTGCATGGCAATACGGTTTCGACATTATGGTGGTACAACACAGTGGAAAATTTTGTCACTGAATAAAGCACACGAAAGTCATTATGAAAGAATGAAACGCATGAAATTAGAACAAAAAGTTGCATCTCGTTCCTAAAATATATTTGAGCTATGATAAAAATATTGTCCGTGTGTGTTCGTTATGGATAATATAAAACATGTTTCTTTAGTAAAAAGTTTCGAAAAATAACAAGCCTTGTTATTTATTTCCTCATTTAATGCTGTTGTTATCTTTCCATTCCTGATAAATAATTTGTGATTTCATACAGAATCAACCTACTCGCCGACAAATGTGGATTGTATTCATTAACTCCGAAATTTATTTAAATATAGCACAAGATAAACCTAATTAGTTTTATTTCATCGTCTCGCATATTTCTTATATTTCACGAATGATAACAATCTTTTGAGTAGAATTAACGTTATTTCCCTTAAGTTTATGTTTCTTTGTTCTCTGTCTCTTTTCCATTTTTCTCGAAATTTAAAAGTGTCCTAGTCTATTATTGTTATGCAACAACCATGACAAAGGACCTATTTCTACCAGACGTGACTCGGGTGTCAAGAATCTTCCCGGGTTTCAGCCAACGCCAAGTCGTTCACACAGCATTTCCTCCGCAAAATGTGAGATGAATATGTAAAGAATGGAAGCTTAATTGCAATTTGTTACCATTATGACTTTTTAATATTGTTTCCTTTACTACTGTACTGTATATGTTAAGTTTTCTTTGTTTCGTTATATTGAACCAATATCTGTATGTTGACCTTATTTACGTATACTTGCAATTCCTGTCTGGAATTTTATACGATTCAATATGAACCATATAAAATAAAACATCATGATGACATGCTGAAAATATCGGATAAATACCAATTTATACGAAGTTTAATATCCCATTTTTATACACGTGTTATCCCATATTTACTGCTGGTGCTGAAGTTAAAATTTTGTTTCGTTAAATGCGCTATGGGTACTTGTGAAACAGTTGAAGTACTTCGAGCTATATCGAAATCATGTCCGTTAGTCGAATTTGTCGTATTATGTTCAGCAATATTTCATTTTATAAAAGGAGTAGATGTACCACTTTATGGAATTCTTGCACATGTCTATACGCAGTTAAATTAATAATTATCCAAACTAAATGGCAGTAAGAGTCCCGCGCCGTAGCCGCGCGGTCTGAGACATCATGCTTCGGGTCTGAGGCATCATGCTTCGGACCGGCGATACGGAATGCGCGCTGGTTCGAGTCTCGGGGGAGAAGAAATCTTCTCATGAGCTTTCGACTGGTGCCAACCCAGCATCGTGAGGAAATTGGGGAGCTACGATGAGTAGGTCAGGAAAACTAGTAATGGCTGGGGGTTCGTCGTGCTGACCACACGTCACCCTGTATCTGGTTGGATGGTCTTTCACCTCTGCTTAGGCATGTCAACGTGAGACCAGCAGTGAAGCTAGTAGGCTTAGATTTCCGTCTTCTGGATTGTTGCGCTGTGTAGTCTGGTCGATGTTAACCAACGTTTCAGAGGTCTTACTGCCTCCGTCGTCATGATTATTCATCGCCCTGATGACGGAGGCAGTATGACCTCTGAAACGTTGGTAAACATCGACCAGACTACACAGCGCAACAACCCAGAAGACGGAAATCTTCATACTCACCGCTGTGAGAACCTCAAGTCTTACATAGTAGGCTTAGGCTCTCTGGAGCTGTTACGCCACGGATAAAAGAAATGGCAGTAAGGCAGTCGTTATTACTTCCAGCTTTGTTGTGTAAAAAGTGAAAGTTCTCAGGGACCTCCAGAGAGTCTTTGTGAATCGATTCTTAGGTGACGTAATCATAAACAATTTGATTTATTGAATAATACGAAATTAAGTATTAAGGGTAGTTCTAGTGTGAGTCAAGTCAAAATAATCGCACTTTAGTTGGGTAAGTCTTATTCTTATTGACCTACATTTGTTTAATTTGTTTGGTCGAGTGATCCCCACTTTTCCTGATCCATGAGAACTAAATGTTTCCACTTGTATCGTAAGACTTTTTTTCAGTTCAGAGGTAGCGTTCATCAATGAAGACTGTTCGATTGTCCCGGAAATATCTTTATGATCTGTTTTGATTTATGACTTTTTCTTTTGCTCTACAAACTAATGAACGGACATGAACATTTCGGCTACTGTATTTTTATATTTGTAAGCCTACGTCGAGTTGAGAACTAAAAGACATTAGGTCCATAATTAGATTTTCGTTATGACAAGCCTTGTTTAAAGGTCAAAGCAGTGAGTCTGTATGACTTGTACGGATTGAGAAGCCCCAAGTATCAATCTCGGCCGAGATACCAACCGTCCTCACTGAAACTTTGGTGATTTTAATCGGTTTTAATCGTTCAATGTCCGGAATAATACCACAACCACCCCGTCCGAGCGCTTACATTTAAGGTTTGGTGTTGTTTTTCCTCTAAAGTTGAAACTGCACCTTAGAATCAGTATTGATTTTGTCTTAAATTTCACGATAAAGATTATTATTTACAATACTGTAAGGGAGACTCCCACATGTGGACTAGAGGTTCGTTTATCTATACCTTGATTCAGGAGACTGAAGGGTGAAATAGGTACATTTTACCTCTCACAAGCTTGCTATGCACGAAGATAATTGTCATACACTTTAACGGCGCAATTCTCAGTCAAAGTACACCTACCTCATACATAAATCGTAATAGAATATTTGTTGAACTTGTAACTGCAATGAATGTAATTGATTTTCAGCAATATTTCGTTCAGCGATTAGAGCAGTAGCTTTTTTCTTCTTGTAGTTTTTATTAGAAATAACAGATGGCAGAGGTTGCGGAGGGTAGCTAGTAGTTATTAAGCTATCCCGTAGGTGGCTCTAATATTGGCCCTCGTCGCGGATCCTGCTCGTGGCGGGGTTTACTTCAACCATTGCAACGATGCGCGCCGAAAGGTGAGTCCGCTTGTTGTGTTGTGCTTGTTTTGCGGTGCGTGTGCGTACCACGTGTCGGTTGTTTGCGGGGGTGTTCGAAAAATATAAATCAGTGATGTTTGAAAAGTAGTGTGTTGCACTCATCTGCAGACCTCGTTGTGTACATTTAAAGTTAATTTTGTAAACGTTATTAATTTGTAATCCTAATAGAATTATGAAGAAACTTGTAGTATTCTGTGTGTTGGTGTGTGTTTCCTTGCCTCCCATTGCAAATGGTGCTTCAGATCACAACAGTATCAACAAGAAAGGTTAGTTCACAAATGTTTCTCTGTATAAGTCTGAGTACAAGAATAGGATTGACTGAAATACGAGTCATAGCATGTATTTAGAAACTTTTGCAATGTTACTAGGTATTTAAATGCCTAGAAAAATAAATTGTAATCACAATAGGTACATAGCATATATTTTACTTATATACTACCTTACTAGCAAAACGTCACCCGTGTAACACAGTAGACACGTGAATCATTCAACTGGTAAGGGTGACGTAAAGTTTTGTGCAGATGTTTTTAGGGCTCTGATTACGTTGTGTTTCTGACAGTACCACATGATGAACAGACGAACGTAAGAAGTAAGAAAACAAAGGCTGGACCTAACATCAGCAACAAAACAAAGGAGTTTCAACAACATTAGAACTGACTTCCACCCTCCATCGTACAAAACTGAGCAAAATTAATTTGTATTTACCATAAAAAATGAGTCTGACATAAGTCTACCTGAAGGCATCGTAATTAAACCAAATCGGTTACATATTATACCAATCTCTGCAACTTTTTAAAATCCATCAATAACTTGATGTTGTTCACAAGGCGTCACAACTCAGAAAACATCCGGCGACATTATTAGTCTATAAGTAACTAACTAGATGGCTTACCGAACCCGAAAGTTCATCACCGAATTAACCAAAGCCCCACCGGACCCTGTCCTGGGCCAAACCTGGTCCGAGGCTTAGTTATTTTTTTTCGTAACAATGCTTTTTTTACGGTGAAAGGTTGTTAGCCTTACGCCCAACCTCCAACCTGGAGGACCAGGGTATCACTCTTAGTCTGGCGCATCGCCTTAGACCTGTCCGGCTTGGGTGACCCTACCATGAGCCGAAGCTCCGGCCGGCATAGCCCTATGGGTCATTTGAGCACGCAAATTGCCTTTGACAAGGTGGTGATGCCCAAAATGTGAATATAGTCAAATGAGCCTAAGTTTGATAATTTATCTTGACCATGAACTGGGTTACAGATAGTAAATGTCCCGTTTCGTAGCATCATATGAAGACTTCCTAATATAAAGAGAGAATGATATTTTACGGTAATTTATTGGATCCTCTTACAAGGCCAGTTTCGCAGTCTGCTGTTTTCTGTCACTAGTAGAAGTTTGGTGGTTTAATTGTGAATTGAAAAGAACGCGCAAGTATTCTGTTAACGTGTGCTTGTAGTACGTAAAATTGGGTTTAAGCAACGCAGCCCTGCCTCTCTCTCACTCGCGTGTGAAGACACGAGTGAGAGAGAGAGGGGGCGGAGCAACGCTGTAAGCTTGTGCTGTTGAGTACATCCATTTATTGTTCCCGTAATGTGAAATTCTTGAAACAGCTCTTCGTAAGAGTTGGTCTGAAAATTATCAGAAAATTAACCCAACTGGAAACAAGAAGAACTCTCTCAGCCGTGTTATTACCACGTCTGAGGACCTACGCCACTGCCAGCATTTTCGAATTCGAACGTGACAAGCCTCGCGTGTTCATTCTGGTGTCGACAGTTCGTCATCACGTACGGACCACAACTGACGTCTCCCGGTCTAATGGGGCCGAGCGTCAAGTGGACAACTTATTTCCATCCTTTTCCGAGATTACGAATGCTTCGTGCTTTAGCTACACTCCGTGTGCCTTCATTTCGTGGTGCTTAAGTACAAAGAAACATTCGCCTTGCCGGCACTTTTAATTGTGTAATGAGGAATTGATCATTATATGAAATTTCAATTTTCTAGGAGTATGGGAATTATTGTTTTCACTTTTTATGAGAAAGGCTTTATGACCTGACCCATCATTCTGACGTGTCGACGGCGGTGTAAAGGCAACCGTATGATGAATCTAATAGCACTGGCTGGATTCAAGTGTGCCTTTGACCTTAATGGGTACAACATTTTATAACTTTTATTAAGAGACTTGTTAAGGAACACGTTTAAGCCCCAAGTGCGTAGTAGCATTGATTTCTAATAATTGGAATTAACAAATTGTTTGTACGTAAAGGAAGCCCACACATTTAAGTTTATAATTAAAAATTCAAGGTTTTGGGTTGGTAGGGATGAAGGCCACAGTTTTGGGAGGGGTTTCTAAGTCACCAACTGATGATGTTTGTATGCAAATGTGATGGGACACACCTACAGTACTCCTTCGGCAAGGAGCATTTTCCTTCTTCCACTCGTGTGGAGTACAACAAAGTTTTAAAATACGGAAATAGTACTTATTTAGGTGATTGTTATGTTATTTAAACGTACTTTAGAAGCAGTATTGTGCCTCGAAGATGGCTGTCTTCTGGGTTGTAGCACCGTGTTGTCTGGTAGAAGCTCACCATTGTTTCAGAGGTCCTTACTGCATCCATCATCAGGGCGCTGAGTAAGCCGCGCGCGTTGATTCTGTTTTGACTGGTCAGGCCAAGACTCTGCTTCGTCTTTGCTAATCGCCGACAGGGGGAGAGGATTTTTCCTCTAGCCTCTGCCCAATGGGTACCGGGGTCCATTTCGCTGTGGTAAAGCGTAGTCAGGGCGTGATGCTTACCACCCAACCCTTTCTAGTGCCGAGGTTGAGAATAAGTAGGGGTTATGTTTATTTCCTCTCCCCTAAGTCACGGTATAAAGATAGCGGAAAATCAAATCTGTTTGTGTGACCTATTCGTACTGTGTCACAGTTGTACAGAATGGAGATATTAAATATAAATGTACCAAGGGTTTGTATTTTCAGAACTTTAATTTCCGTTCAAATATGGATTTCTCTTATTTGTCTAAGGAAAGCCGTCAAGCGTAGCCTCAAACTAAGCATTCTTTACACAAACAAAGATAAATAATCGTGAAGTTGAAATCCATAGCGATGTATATTTTTTCTAAAGAACAATTTGAATCATCTGATACAGGCTGCACATATAGCCTGTTTAATAAGCAACGTGTACTTTGTCACATATTTTTCCAATATGTTTCTGATGATGCCAAAAACTGGGAGATACATGGGAAAATTTTAATGTAAGAAAGTAAATAAGAGCATACATGCGGATGGTTAAAAAGGGATAAATTGAATTATAACTGAGTGTATGGAGCTGAGAGTTTCTCCACTACTCTTGAAATGTACCACCTTTTATGGTACCGGAAGTTCACTTTTGTGCCACAATAACTTCTACCGGGCCCCACTCGTGTCCGCGGCAGTAAACTGCAGATTTCGACCCTAATATTTACTGGGGGCATAACTTTTGTCACCACACCACGGTTCTTTATGGCTGTAAATGTCTTTGAAACCAACTCACAAATTCGCGCCTTGCCAGATATCCTCGATAAAGTATGTCCTTATGATCACGCAGATATTAGTCTGCTTGTCTGCAGTTTTGCTATAATTCATCTCTAGGCTGCAGTCACTGGAACGGACATGCAGTGCGTGTGAATTGGTATTAAGAAACATCATGATCTTTTCTTGTTGCTGTTGACACGAATAGAAAAGACTTTCATAGAATGAATAGCTTTTGGAATTATCCTGTATTTCTTTAGTGTCCGTGTTTGCTGTATATCAAACTCACAGGAAAAAGAACTCGCATTCAACGGATTGTGAGTTTTGCTAATTATTTACTAAAATATCGTGTTCTTATGTAGAAACCAGTACGCGTAGCGAGTTTGTGGATGACTTCAGTGTTTATTTATAGGCAATTTTATTTGTCTTTTTATTTCGTAAGAGAGTTGTCTTCAGATGAACTGGTTGTCATGCAAGTTCATGTTCATTTTTATTATGTGCACAGCAGTTTGGATAGAACCCGGAACTCTCTGAATAAGATTAGACCAGTTCAGACAATAGACAAAGTCCAATGTAATATGTGGTTTAGTGAGCTTTATTCGTATGACGCAGACCAGTTTCAGAATTCATCTGGTTATCGAAGACCAAGTGTGACCCAGGCTTACGTGTATGTTTCGTCTTAAGTCACGCCATCGCGCCTCGCACTTGACATGTTTACAAGGAGCTGAGATGGTTCCTGACCATGATCTTGCAAATAAAACATACCTTGGTTGGAAACTCACTGGAACTCCATGCAGAACATGTGTCCTATGGTCAGAGACGCAAAAACATGAATGAAATGTCTGTCCGTGATCCGCGAGTGAGTGTCTGGTGGGTTTCTCCTTACGCAGTGTTCATTTTGCAATGCACTCCTCCCCTGTTCTGTCGTTTGTCTGCAACTTTAGAGGACTGTCTTGCGACTTTATGTACTTTGTACATTCGGTTACAAAATTGTAGTACCCATGAAGTTTATTGAAATGTGGTAAAAATTCGTTGTGTTAAACCTTTGCTTCTTTTTGGAGTAAAGTTGGATTTGAGATGACTAGTCAGTTATATATTTTGTACCAGTTTTATTTTTATAGTCATTTGTAATACAAAGGGCCGGTAAAATCATTAAAATGATTGGCTACGGATTGGACGAATCAGGTTCGGTTCCCAGCAGAGGCTAGTGGGTACTGTGAGCTGCTTCCCATGGAGGAAGTCTGGCCAGAGCGTGAGGCTGGCCACTCATCTACATCGTGACTACGTCTCAGTTACTTAGACATTTAACTCCATCTCCGCCCCGTACTCTTATCACGTGTTTCTGGTTTTTTGACTAAAATTGTATACGTATTTATTATCTCCGAATGCGTGTTACTGGGATACTGGGAACGACCCGTTCTTCAAGTTCCTGAGCACTGCATGTTGTATAATATACATTTAAGGTAATTAACTTCTTCTGAAACTTTCGCGACAAATCTTTTGCCAAAAATGCTCCGATTATCTTTGCCATGTCTGTATGTCCGTCTGATCGCATTTAATAACTAGAAAACAGCAAAACGAATTTTCATGAAATTTTATATTTGATAAATTTTATAAATTTGTCGGCACATTGAAGTTTTGGTTAAAATCGGGCGACCGTAAGGGATACTTATGAAGACATACATCCGATTCTTTACACATATTGAGCGTAACTAACTAAGTATCCATCATACTGAAAAATCTTTCAAACAGTAATGGAGAAAAATTACCCTGCCACTTATGCCCAATATATATTTTTTGTAAGTATTAAAAAACTTTCTTGATAATTAAAGAACAAAAAGAAAAGAATTGTTTGCTGTCGTCTTGAAACTCAAGCTGAGTTTGATCAGAGTTTGTGTTGGAGGTATTTGCCCCCTTTTCCATTCTTTCTGTTTTACAGTTAAGAATTTAAATCTAGAGGCAGTAACAGGGCGGGCGCACCGCAATTGTTACGCCATGCATACACTTCCCAACTTGCCCTTTTACATGAAATCATGACAGACGTGTTTCATAGCGCGGTAGTGATTGGCAGAGACTTTATAATATTTAAAGATTACTTGCATATGCAGGCAGGACAAAGTTGGCTGCATTTTAAAGGTAACATACCGGTAAATTCTTAGTGAAAAACACGGATTTACGTATTATGTCAAGAAAATTTAAGTAACAGACGCTCATATGCGATCGGCATTGCCGTTCGCCAGGAAATGTGAGTGCATGTTTATTTTACCCATAACCATAAACACATTTGAAATATTTAAAAGTTGAGGATGGCCGTCTCATGGGCTGTAACACCATGTAGTCTGGTAAAAGTTTACCGACGTTTCAGAGGTACTTGCTGCCGCCATCTTCAGGGCGCTGATTGAGTCACCAGCGAGAAAGTGGTTTGATATGTAGGAAGCAGTCAGAAAAAGCAGAAACTTGACCGGGGCAACAGTTACCAATGAAACGTCAGTAAACTTCTACCAGACTACACGGCGTTACAACCTATGAGACGGACATTTTTATAATCAAATCCTGCTGTACTAGGATTGTAGACATAAAGTTAAATTTCATTTTTGTTACAGTTCCTCAAAAAACGCGTAAAACCATGAATGTTTGTATAAATAACTTGTTGTAAAGCGCTTTCATGCGATGCAGTCAACTGGATCTGCCACCTGTTTATATCCAAACTGACTAGACGTATGAGCGACAAGAACAGGGCCTCTCTAATTTAATGACTCAATTCGAGGGAAAGGTGTGATGCTTTGGGTGATTGGTTTTTTGTCCTTTAATCTAGAGTGGTGATCACTGTTATATAGTAATGAAGATAATAATTATTAAGGCCAATAAGAAGCATCTAACGTAATAAAATTAATGGGTGTGGCCATGTTTTTAAATGTAGCGATCATTAATCATTCGGAAAGATTCGAGAGAGTCAGGTTGTATTATGAGTGAGGAAAACTGTTACAGAGTTTTGTGGGACATTACAGGATATTTGTTTGAAAATAAAGTCAGCGACGTTGCATTGTGTAATTCACCATCGGCAATGCAGTCAGTAGCATAAGATAACCCGCACTGAATAATGCATTAGAAATGACAAGCGGAAAACGACCGTTGAATATCAACGGTGAGTGAATTATTTCGTGTGTTTATCCGTAACCAACTTCCTTTCATTTGTCTGTTTCGTACTCTATCTCCTTTGGAAGTCTGTCTAAAAGCTCCCTAATGGTGAACGCACGAGCCATAAACCTTTCCTGCAAAGTTGTGAAAATTTATTTCGAAAGACCTCTCCGATTTATGATCCAGCCATTAGTATAGAATGTGTGAATAAAGTGAAATCAATAAGTAAATAAAAGAAACCATCAAGATACCCGGTGTAGACCTTAAACCGACATTCATACCAAATGTAATTCGTATACGAAGGAATGCATATGGCGGCGCTCTCTGCGCAGACATGTTATACGTTCCGAATACCGATGTGACACTACTACCAAGTTAAACTGCTCGGTAAGCCGTGTTGAATGCTTGAAATGCTCTAAGACGGGTTTGTGGTCTTACCTGTCGGTTTTTATTTTGTTGTCGGCTTCCTTTGTTATGTTTCGCTGCAATGAAAATATAAGCGTGAATGAAATAACAAGATTTTGTCACATGCATTATATAGAACTAAATAATTAAAATATATCAGGCATAGGTGGGAGGATCATGTTAAATCAGACCTCAAAGGTACTGGGTGTTAGGATGTGAAATGGATTTTTTTTTTGTTCAGTACATTTCCTGGTGGCGGGCTAATGTAAAGATAATAGTCTAATAAATTTTGAGGTTCCGTGTAAGTGGGGGGGGGGGATTTCTAGACTGTGCGATCGTCTGTTTTTCAAGACTGATTATGCGGTGTGGAGTTTATTAGGCATATAAGCATCTTGTATGATATTGTCAGCGTTAAAAAAAGGAAAAGTTACACATCAAATATCTGTTTATTGCTTCTGAGGGTTGAAAATAGATAAAGGAAGTAAGCCTTGCTGTTTAGAAACAAGAATGATTTTTTTATGAAAGGGCGGGTTGTTCTGTCCTGTTTTCAATAAACCGGGACAAAGAAATACCAGTTCCTTTAAGTGTTCACTGACGTAGTTTGCAATAATATCTGCTCGTAAGATTTTACAGACGTAAACAACTTTATATAACATGAAAATTCTGGAATGATGCGTCATGTGACCTGAAATTTCGTGCTTCAAAGGTTGACGTCTTGATATGAGAGTACAAAGCAAATTTCGCGAGAAGGATAAATCAATTTACATTGCTTATGTGACATAATAGCGAACCTTGTCTAATAAGGATCTTTTAAGTAAAAGGAAATGAACAGACTTTATCTACACTCTTTACAGGATTGAAGCTGAAGATAATCTAAATAGTATTTAAGAATTTATATCCTATCTCAACAGAAAATACAGATCATCTGGTGATTGCTGTTTAGGGAAATAACAGCTGTTTAGCCGAGAATCATCTCTGAGGGGAAAATACCAAGTCGGCGAGATTTCAGCTTCTCACGGCAACCTGCATGAGAATTACTGTTTTCTGGGATGTTACGTCCTGATCGCCCTTTGATGGAGTTAGGAAACACCTCTGAAACGTCGATCAATTTATCAAAGACCATATGACAGAACCGCCAGCACACATCTACCCTCAGAATGCAGGTTTATTGAATGTTAAATTAGGTGGTATGGAGCTGCAGTAAACATTGTGATTTAAAGAGGTAAAACAGGTGTATGTGTCTGTTGGGGGGGGGTGTGAGAGGATGTGCGTTTTCTTTGCGTTTTTAGATAACATGAAGGCGTCGCGTCCGTCCGCTTGTTCTATTTACGTATTAAAATGTTTTGAAGTGCTTCTGAAGTCCACGAGTAAACATACAAGATTATCTCTAAAGATAAACAACAGGAATATCCCAATGTCTGTTTTCTTTTTCAGTCTGTTGTGTTTTCTATACGAATTCATTAAGGTCAAGGATTCCGTCACACCATGAATTGGTGTTCAGCAGATGTCAGAAGTATTACTTTTAAAGGATATCAATTAGATTTAGATGAAAGTAATGATTCAATATATGTATGTATATGTAATGTGTATTGGTCTATTATAATCAAGTTTTTAATGACAAATTGGATTTCTCTCAAGAGAAGTGTTGATCAAATGGATCCGTCTTGTAGTAATTCATCAGTAGCATTTCTTACCGGTGATTTAAATTCTAGTTTCATCGGATGCCATTTAATTTTCGATGTTGACATTTGTTCTGAGTCCACGCTACTCATTCATTGCCAGTCATCTTTCGACACCCGTCCTGCAGCACAAAATGATCTGTCCTTACTAGTTCCCATAGCAAGTGGCATTATGAACATAGTAAAAAACATTGCTGGCAAGCTTGCGCAGTTTATCGTAATAAATGGGTCTATTAGTTGTTTTAAGTGTTGAGTTTGGTGATTCATCATCGGCAGATGATGGTGTTGATGGAGATTGCTTAAGGCTTGACACAGTCAAATCCAAAATTCAGTCTCTCTTTTACAAGTGATGGCATTGATTTTACTGGCGTTGCTTTAAGCCGCGTCCACACTTGTAACATAACCTCGTAACGTAACGTAACGAGGTTCTGTTACAAGTGTGGACGCTGCTTAAGGATTACATAGTCTCATAGTGTGAACACAATCGTTGGTCTCTTCAAAAAGGAGAAGGCCTTCTTGTGAAGTCTTGTTTCAGCCATCGCATCGTATTCTTGGACTACCAACATGGCCTATTTGTACGTAACTGGTTGTATAGTTATGTTTTTTATAATATTTCTGAATAACAGGCAACGAAAAATGCTCTTTTATAGTACCACAATAGTGCTAGTACACTAATGTCGAAAACTTTAGAATTACTGAAACATTTAACACCGCATCCAGAATTTTTCTCAGTTACATCCACAATCCTGTCAATGGGTACTGGCGTCAGAGGATTGAGAATTCCTGCAGAGTAAACGTCTCTAATTCATCTTTTTGAAAAGTTGCTAGTGGCTCAGTAGCAAAATATTCCTCATGTTTTAAAAGGCGCGTTACACGAGCCCTATTGTGAGCCTTATCGTCAAACAGCTGAATAAGCTCCACACACTCGCATTCTTTGAGATCTGTTTTGAATTTTAATCTCCTGAGAATGTCCCTCGTAACTCGGAATCCACCCGCCGAAATGCAACGGCTGTGTTCTGCGTTGTGACTCACTCATTTTCCGGTAGTTCGCTTACTGCTGCTGTGTAATGTTCAATGCATTTTTAACGGTGTTCAGATATAGAACGCTCTACTATGCAAAATAAATTGTACTAATTGGTTCTGTGTGTGCAGAGATCAATAAGAATGCCCTCTACGGATAATTCTACGGCATATACCGACGTCGCAGGATGGGCGCAGTGTTCCAGACATTAATAAAAGCAAGTTGTTAGTGAAAGGAGTTCACGTATTAAGCCGTGCTGTGACATCAATCATGTACTTCAGGCACACCTCACACACTGATTCCATTATGTAAATGAGATTCATGTTTGTTTAGTCCTGTCTTGCTCTCTTTGCAGTTGCTTATGCATTGATGAAAACAATGACTTTTTCAACAATCACAGGATTACCAGAAACATTTTAGTCCGAAAACCTGAAAGGAAGAGACTACTTGGTAGACATGGGTTTAGGTGGAAAGATAATATTAAAATGAATGTTAATAGGATACAATCACCTGGACTGAAAATATGTATCTCGGGCTAGGCACCAGTGACGGACTTTTCTTGGTGCGGAAACGAACGCAGAGTTCCATAAAAGGCGGATAATTTTTTGATTATCTCATCAACTGTTAGCAAATCAGGAAGGAATTTGAGGTTTTAACGGTGGTAAGTCTGAAGATGGCTGTCTTCTGGGTTGTTACGCCGCGTAGACTTGTAGAAGATTATCGACGTTTCAGAGGTCCTTGCTGCCTCCATTATCAGGGCGATGCATCCGCAGCCTGAGGACGCACCATGCCAATGTAACGAGGACCCACAATAAATTGTTTGTGCGTTTTACGTTTTAATATTACTCAGTTTTTAAGGACGCAAACTACACAACCAATACGAACTTTGGATGACAATGGGTGATTCCTAGATGGCGTCTCCAATATGATAATCTGTCTCATCATGCGGTCCTCAAGGACTTGCCACTCAACAAAATAACAACAGTAGTATCAGTTTAGGAAGTAGTGATGCTTTTTGAGTCGTGACAGGTTAGTCAGTGAAGTGGCCCTCCACAGACTTAATTACCGGGATTCGATTCCCGGCGGGAGTAGTGATTTATCTTTTGCCACCATCTATACAGACTCTGTGGCTACCTTCTCCATTGGGTTCCGGGGGCGAAACGGCGAGAACTTGATGGCTCCATTTAATGCAGACGAGAGCTTTATCACTTACTCCGCCCTCATGTCATGATGCTGTATAAGTGATAGCTTTGCATTTGCCTTATGACGTTTCTTAATTAATACAATTTTAACCAGTCCTACGCTGCAGACACAAGCCTAAAAGGAATTTGAATTGATTAAAGTCCCTGCCTTTGAGAACGGTAATAACGAATTTGAATTAGCTTACATTTATTATTAAATTAAGAGAAGATTAAATTCATTGAATGTTTGCTACCGTTCACTCCAGAATGCTTTAAAATGTGAATACTGAAGTGTATAAAACTATAATATTACCTGTCGTTTTCCATGAGTCATAAACTTGGATGTCGTGCTATAAGGAAAGATTGATTGAAGGCGTTTGAGGACAGGGTAGGTCCTGAGAGATGGTGAAAATTTATTGGTGAGCGCTTCATACTTTGAAGGGCAGAGGCCCGATAAAGAGTTAGCTGATCAGTAAGTTCCCCATTTTTGTTGGAATCGATAGGTTCATTACCGTAGTTACAAGACCTAGTCCCTCAGTTGAATGCAATCCATAGCCTATTCTTTAGGATTACATTTCTTATTCCTTCCCATCTACGCCTAGTTCTCATACTTGTCTCTCTCCTTGAGGGATTTAGTGTAGAATACAGAATGCCCCAAAAGAGGTATATACACAGTAGCAACTTCGGTGGCCGCTTGTCAGTCACATGCTCACTGCTGCCAACTGTGCCGCGAAGCTAAAGATGATAACTTTGAACACATACACTAAATTCCCTAATACACTAATTGCCATTGCTGACGTTTATGTGTTTTGTTTCTATTAAAATGTCTTTATTTCATTCGTTGAATGTGTGTTTACTTCTTTTTGGGACACTGTTATCGTTAAAAACTAAAATTTCTGTTTGATACAATGAATTCAGATTAGCTTTATGCGTTAAATTTTATAAGTCTCCTCGTTATATTTAGGCACTAATAGACTTGTTCAATCTTCACGTGTGTCTGGTTATGTTTTCCTGCTTCTGTGATAGTTGAAGCCCGCATGTTTATTACCTTAACCGTATCCTGCACTTGACTTTGGAGTTTTTTTAGGTTGTGTAGATGCTCCCTGCGTTGTTTATCGGCTTCCTTCCTCTGTTGCTGTAACAAGAACGGTATTTGCAACGGAGGGATGTTTACAGGGATGCACGTGGTACGTGCTGTAACACAGAGAACTTCTTTACACGCCACTGAGAAAGAGATTGGTTGTTACAGGGTAAGGAAATATTGAAACTGCATTTGAAGACGGACGGCGCATCGCGAGGTTCACTGAAGTGTTTAAAAAAGTGTTTCGGCAAATACAATTCCGGGGAGAAGTAAGCAGTTGGTACTAGGGGGTGGAGGTGGGGGCTCATGGGAGAACTTAGAAATAACCGCGAATCTTGTTAAATGTTGTGAGATTTGTGGTTTTCACACTGGCGAGTAAGTGTACTTTTACATGCTTGAGATTTGATGTTTCCCGCGTTCGTGTACGGAGTTTCAAATGATTCCAACCGATAGCGGAGCTGTAGTGAACTGTTAAAATGGCGTCTGTGAACGACTCTCGTTACAAGCAACGAGCTGTAATTGAATTCCTTGTTGCTGAAAAAGAAACGGTGGTGAACATTCATAAACGTTTGTGTGCTGTGTATGGAAGCTGTGCAGTCGATAGGAGCACCGTTGGTCGCTGGGCTAAGAGAGTTAAAGCTTCAGGAAGTGAAGAAACCGAGCTCCGTGATCTGCCGCGCTCTGGGCGTCCTGCCACAGCCACCACTCCAGACATGTTGAACCGCGCGGATGCCATTATTCGTGAGGATCGGCGCATCACAACTCGACAATTGGCCCAACAGCTTTCAGTCAGCAATGGAAGTGTGATTGCAATTATCCGGGCTCTTGCATATTCGAAGGTGTGCGCAAGATGGGTTCCACGAAGTCTCACAGCAGACCACAGGATTCAAAGGAAAACGATTTCTTCTGAATTGTTGGAGCGTTTTGATGCTGAGGGAGAGGTCTTTCTGTCCCGGATCATTACAGGTGACGAAACCTGGATACACCACTTTGAGCCAGAGACAAAAAGGCAGTCAATGGAGTGGCATCATCCTCAATCACCGAGAAAGAAGAAATTCAAGACAACTCCCTCCGCCGGAAAAGTCATGATGACTGTCTTTTGGGACAGTGATGGGGTCATTCTTGTGGATGTGATGCCAAGAGGTGCGACCATCAATTCAGACGCGTACATCAGGACCCTGAAAACCCTCAAGAAGCGTTTTCGACGAGTTCGGCCTCACAAGCATCCAGCAGAAATTTTGCTCCTGCACGACAATGCACGCCCTCACACAAGTCTGAGAACCCGGGAAGAAATCACCAAATTGGGTTGGACGGTGCTGCCCCATCCACCCTCCGACTTTCATCTCTTTGGGCCACTTAAAGATGCTATCCGCGGAACAAGATTTGAAGATGACGAGAGCGTGATTCAAGCAGTGAGGACATGGCTACGTGCACAGGACAAGAGCTGGTACCGGCAAGGCATGCATGCCCTTGTTCCACGCTGGCGTAAAACCGTACAAGTTGATGGGGACTATGTGGAAACATAGTATGTGTAAAGGAAACATTGATTTATATTGTCACTAAATTTGAGCCATCTTGAATAAATATGTTCTGAGGAAAAAAATGTGGGGCATTACTTAATGAGCGACCCTCGTAGCTGTTTCTAGGTTGTTCCGTGTAGTTTGGTGGAAGCTTACCGACGTTTCAGAGGCGCTTTTGTCCTTAATTGAAAAGCGCACACTGTACAAAGCGATTTGGTAGCAGACATCAGTACCGAGGCTTTCTTTGCCAGATTATACATACAGCTCCCCAGAGCCCAAGTAGAAATGAAAACAAACATCTAGCGTCCGCAAGGAAAAGTTAACTAACGCCTTGCTCAGACAGGTTTTACGTATGGGCGTAATTACTCTTCGCATTGAGTGGAAGCGATGACGTCAGGATACGCTCAGACGTAACTCGGCGTGTAAATGAAAGGCAGTTCATTGAATCTTTCACAAGGGCAAAACATTGAATCCGATTTGGCACGCAACGCATTGGTTCAGTAGGTAACCAAAAGGTGTTAATTATTGAGAGCCAGACCGTGGATGATGCATAGCCTGCTCATTCTGTTTCTGTGGCCAGGTCTATATAGTTGTCTCTTCTCTTACAGATTTCAAGCCAGAATTCTGTACGAATTTCTCATGCTATAAATCATAAATAATTGAATTTATACAGCGTCTTTTAATGACCTAGTACATTTGAAGTAATGATAATTTTCATCTTATCTGTAACTGAGATTGTCTCTGCGGACTAAAACATTAGCGAAAACGTCATGGAGCAGGTTTCTGCGAACTGATATGAAGTACAAGGGGAGAGGGGAACTGTATAAAAATTTTAGTCGACGAATCTGAAGGGAAGAATCTACTTAGGAGACCTAGGCGTAGATTGGAGGATAATATGATGACAAAGGAATACGATATGAGTGTGTGGACTCGATTCATCTGGTCCTGGATAACTTCAAATGCCCTGCGTTTGTGAACACGGTAATGGAGTTTCCGATTCCATAAAAGGATGTGAATTTCTTTACTACCTTAGCAACTGTTATTGTCTCAAGCAGGTTTGTGCTCCGTGTACGTAGATTTGCCTGCTGAGCTACACGAATTTACTCAGGTAATTAAAATACGGATAATTATTAAATGGTGAAATAGAATATATGTTGGAGACTGCGATCGTGGGTTATTTAAAGAGATTACCTGCACTTGACAGGCTGGACTAATGAACACGACGACGAAGTCTCGAAAAATCCTGTGCAATGACAGACTCAAACCAGGTACTTCAGGATAAAAGTCAGGTGCTTTTCCCACTGAGCTAATTTGCTTGGTGGATTAGCTTTGTGTTTAAACACCATGCCACGAAGGCGTATATGTGGGTGTGAGGTTAAGTATCCACATGCCTTCAGTCCATGAGATTGGAAGGTGAATAGTCACGTTCACATTCGATAGTCTTCAGCTCTCGAGGAAGTACATGTCAACGGATTTGCCATCGTTCAGGGTATAAAATGCGGATTTAGAGTAATCGAAAGGACCTATTTTTATATTAACAAGTCATTGTTGTGGCCTTTTTGAAGATTTTTCCATATGAACCCCGATATTGGCGTGTAAGGACTGTAGAAGATCGGTGATGCTTCTGAAGACTTACGATGTTAGACCACTACGAAGTGCTAAGGAAGTCAGTAGGTCCTATTTTCATATGCTAATAGTTTCGTCTGGGACCACCTGAAAGATGAATACATCAACGACAAATATGAATGAACAGCCGGCCGTGTGTTCGACTTACATTAAAACAAGTCACGGTAGTTGGAAGCACGCGCCATGCTCTAACTACGATAATGTGTGCTTAAAATTAGCGTTCTGTATCTGTTTTAGGAAAGAAAACACGACGCAGTCCATGGAACGAAATCCTTCTTAGAAGCTAACAGTCGCTCAGATAGTTAATACATTAATCGCTTTCTCTACAACCCATAGGTTTATTAACACTTTCAGAAAATCCCGCCATCGTACCTTCGCTTTGTCCGAACCTATCCCCTCATTTCCTATTATTTAACCCTTTGCGGTCCATTTTAAATGCCACCACGGATCTCTGGTGGTCTATTTAAATGCCACTAAGCTTTATACATTGAACTCCTATTATGTACAGTTTTGATTTTCTTTTTAACTTGCATTAAACGGAAGATACTTTGCTAAATATAGTGAAAATATGTTCTGAGAGGATCACAGTTCCTCTTGTTTGAATACTGACCGTCTGAAATATTTTTCACGGACTGTACCACAGTCGCTAATGAGATGTGTAATAAGTGTTGCATTTCCGATTCCTGTCGTTCGGTAGAGAATAAAGCAAGTCCAAGTGTGTAGATATGACTTTGGCGACGTCTAAACACCTCTAATTGCATGCAGATATACGATGTATAAGCATTGGATTTCATATTCTCAGAGCTGTGCTTCCTTCTCCCTAATTGTTTTCAAAAGGTCAAGATCAAATTCAATAGCAGGAAAGTGAAACAGAATGCGAAGTGTAAACGATGAAGTCACTACACACAAAGAATGTTTGATAAGAAGACAAGGAATATGCACATGTCAGTGGTAGTTTGCTCTACGCGCCAAAAATATTTAAAAACATGTAATTTCGAATTAGGAAGACGGGATATTTCTTTTATAAATTTATCAGATGACAGCTACACACACGATGATATTACGTCTCTGTATGATGTATGGCAAAACACTTGATTTGGAATCCTGGCTTCCTTCGACACGTGTCAGAATAAAATGAATTTCTCTCCTGCCTTCTTTCAGTATTGTAAGGTACATAAAGTCTTACCAGGAAAACTAGGACAGAACTAGTACAAAGAAGAAGACACTGTTTGCCAGCCTCAGTTTGACTCCAGATCACGTAAAAGTTCGTAAAATACGTGGCGGACTCAGTCCGACATCGGACCGGAACTCGGATATTTAAATGTCGGACTCAGTCCGACAGAGACCGCAAAGGGTTAAGACCTATTTTAATATTATCCTCCCGTATGGGCCTAGGTGTCGTAAGTGCTCTTATTCCGTCAAGAATTGCAGCTATAGTTTTGTTAGCATATTTCATATCCCCATACAAAGTTCTAATGGCCAGATCTTGATTTCGTTGACTTAGTCATGTATCATATCAGTCCAGAGTGTGTAGCCCTTCTGTTGATTTTGCGTCCACGCTTTGTTCTCAAGCCCTAAGTATTTCCCTTAGTGCGAGAGTCCAGGTGTCAGATGTTATTACAAAACAACAGATAATATAGTTCAAGTATGTGGGTATTTAGATCGGAGACAGGAAAACATGATTCTGAATTAAATGGTATGGAATATTTCCTAAATTTGACATGTTCTTGACTTATTCGTAAATATAATTATGTTTCGTTACTGTCGTTCTCAGATATTTTAATTTCACCACATCTTCGAGTGCTAAGGGACGAGTAATCTACAGTCATCACATTTCCCTGTAGGTTATTCTTTATTTAAAGTAGAATCTGTTGTTTTCGTGAACAAAGGCTAGGCTATAATGATGTTTTAATCAACTGGCAGTCGCTACGGGCTGTAGTCCACGCGTTATTTTCTTTGTTGTGACGGGGATGCTGGAATATGTAGGGATGCAAAGAACTCGGACTTCGGCGTGACTCTGGTTGGAATACAGTCGTCGACGGACGGACGGACGGAAGTCATCGACCCTATTGCCGCTGTCCGTTTCGTCCCACACACAACACACAGCAGGTCCCGTCCGTTTCACTTACACAAACCGGTTCACCTTAGCAGCCGCAAGTATTCTCTGTGGAGAAAACATTGATCGATGTGTCACCGTGTCACTTCAGTTTCCAGGGCGACGGAAATCACTGAGCGTTCAGTGAGAAACACGACATGGACAGGTCTTCTTCACCGCCAGTATTCATGTCGTCTAATACTCGTAAGGGGCTTTGAAATTACCGCCTTGTTAAGTGGGTCTGTTTCTTTAACAACGTATCTATTTCAACGGGCCTCCGATTACGCCACGGTCTCCCAAGTGGTCTCTTTCCTTTAAGTTATCCAACTAAAAAATTATACGTTTCAAAAATGCCCGGCGAGTGATTTGTTTACCTCTGGCCTGTAGCCTCAGGTCTGTCCCTTTCTTGTCGCACGACAAGGTGTCCTAAACGTAGCCTCTACTACTGGGATAGTACGAACACCTTCCGAAACTAATCTTTGTTAAAGTACTTTAATTAGTTATTAAGAAAATGATGTAGAAGCGACTGATCGATATTATGAAAATCGAACTTTAAAGGTAACAAAGGAACTTAATGTGAGATTAGAAGTTCTCTCCACGGTGAGTGGGAAGATGGCTGTCTTCTGGGTTGTAAACCCGTTTAAGTTTATCTATGCTTCATAAGCACTTGCTGTATCCATCGTCAGGGCGATGGAAACCCGAAGACAACCGTCTTAGTGGAATGTAATATATGAAGAGAAGGCCTGTGCGCATATCGGCCTGTCAGTGAACGAATATTTCGTTCCTAAACAACAAAACAAAAGGACAGTGGTTTCAAGACCCAGTGCCATTTAAATTTTATTTATAAGATAATTTAACCTGAATGTAGATCTTCTGTTCGGAAGATTTTAATGATCTGAATTATTTAGAGCTGACGTTCCCATGACGCTGAATATGTAGATTGTAGTCTTTCGGGATGTGACACCGAAT
>NW_019059662.1:177394-191563 GCF_000696155.1 Zootermopsis nevadensis | reverse complement strand
ATATTCTTGCAGGCTGTGGGTTCAAGTCACGGCTCAAGCTTCTGTCGTGACTGTCATGGCTTTTCTTAGTCCCTCCTCCGAAATACCAGGATAATACATCATGTCCACGGCTGCCTCCTTCCTTATACATCCTGGTTCATTATTCATCATCCTGTCGCTGGTGACAGCATCGGTTAGTGAAGCCATAAATAAATGGATTGTGATACCGTGGATTTACGTTGTTTGGTTAACTGATGCGTTCTTCCGAAACGTCGGTAGCCACCAACAAACCTACACTGCTTCAGAATGAGGAAACTACATTCGACAATCTGGATTAGGCTTCGTTGTTAAATGTTTTGCCTTGCACTTCTGCTTATTCTTAGCAATAACAAGTAGATAAAAGAATAGTCCTTAGATTTTATCAGCAGTTAACGGCGATTTCTGGCCTCAAGAGGGTTTCAGTTCAGACCTGAATTTGGACACACGAGCAAACAAGTTTCTGACAAGATCGGATTCCCGCTACAGTATCCTCATCCAGCTTTGCTTGAACAGGTTTGTGAACAAAGAGTCCGTAGTCTTTCGTACTTAGGGACGCGAGTTTCGTTTCTTTGCCCTCTCTCCTCAAAACGAGAGATGGTTGCCGCTAGATAAATTAATGGAAGTGGGACCGGGTTAGCTCAGTCAACGTAGTGAGTGGCTGGCTGTGGACTAGGCATTCAGGGTCGGATTCCGGTACTACTACTACTATTACTATTACTACTACTACGGATAATAATAATAATAACAATAATAATAGTGGAGATTACGTGATGTGGCTTTTATTCCGCTCCAATTTCTTTTATGAAGTAGATAAACAGGTAAACGTTCACGAATAAGTCTTATCTTAAAGGATGAAAATATTATTCTGAATTCTTTACATCGTCTGTGGACCTAGATGTAACTTCCTACAGTTCATATTTCAGGCAGGAACATTCAGAGTGCAACTGACGCATGTAGAAACTATTTCAATATGGATTATCCCTTTCCAATCTTGCTTCTGCAAGGACACGAACTCATAGCTGAATATTTCTGCAGTGACTCAGGGAAATGTGAAGCTGTAGCAGGGTGTCTGCATTTCCAAAATAAGAGGCACACGCCCATTTCACAAAGGTTAGTGTGTTGGCAGTAAACCATGCGCTTTTGTTTTAGCAATGACTAATAGGTATTTACGCATTCATATCGTGCAATATTACATTTAACATCGATGTGGAATTAGCTCTTGTCTCCAGCCTGTACTTGTCGCCCTGAAGCTGCATAGAAACCGTGTAAAACTATAGAAAATATAGTCCTTCATCTGTCCATGAGGTGCAGAAACTCGTGTGCTGGACGCATCCACTGACATCGGCCTTCAATTTTACAGCCCACGCTACCTGTGGAGGAACTGACCTGCAGGGCTGAGTGGACCCCATGGGAGTTTAATGAAATTGAAGTGAATTTCTGATCTTACGAAATGGGGACAGTTCACTTTAATTTAATTTATGCTCTCAGTCATGATAAATTGGATCCTTCCCAGCAATAATAACTGCAGTGCCCATTAGGTAGTGTAATTCGCCAGACCCAGGCAAAAGGGTAGTCCACAAATTACAACCGGTAGATGGCAGAAATGTTCCATTCGCCTAATCTGTGCTGATTAAGAATTCCGTTAGTGTACGTTCACTGAATATTTAAAAGATGATCTTCATTAAAATTGCTGGCTGGCCGAGTGGTCACTGACTAATTTTCATCTCAATTTTAGTAAAAATTCTGTTCAGAAGCCGCCAGCGGTACAGAAAATAAGGCAGCCATTCTAATGGGAGCACTCACTTTATAGTGAAAAGACGTCTAATGGTAATGAATGGATGAAAAAAGCAAATTTGAATAAATTGAAAGTCAAACTGCACTGATGTATTCTGTACAATGAGGTTGTTTGTTATCTTGTACCGTCCAGTCAATAGAAGTTTCTGTTCCACTAGAATACATTTCAGACTTTTAACCTGTATATTTAACCTGTCCGAATATTTTTATTGCATATGAAGGAAAAATACGTAGGAAATTTTGTGAAAAATAGCAGGCTAATGTATAATTTAATAAAAAGCTTTTCCTTTCACTTAGATGCGTTGCCTACGTTTTCTAGATGTTGCAGAACGTAGTGTGAATAGAATTTCATGTGTGGGCCTACATAAACGAGGGAGGTGGTCGCGTATAAGTGAATAGTAAACAATAAAAGAAGTGCATTCCTGAACAAGATTCTAAGTACCGGAAACAATAAAACTAATAATAGCAATAATTATATCAAAGCCGCAAGTAGAAGTATAATACATTTTTCTCTTATTTTTGGGCTAGAGATTAGGCCTACAGATTCTGCGATTGCATCCATTACGAATTAATCGAATTAAAACTGTAATATTTCTTTTTACCTCATTTCGCCCTTAACTCTTTCAGAACCGAAGAGTCTATGAACTCTTGAATTCTAATTTTGTTTAATGGTGCTGTGCCAACTGCAAATGTTATGGAGTTTTGTTACAAAAGTCAGTCATGTGGCATTAGCTGGGAGGGAAAAGTATATTTTAATAGCGTGTAGCAACATGTATTTCGTGTTCCTGGGAAAAATGCGCGAAAAATCTCGTCAAAAGAACCCAGGACTGGATTCGAATGGGATGTCTCCCGAATACGAAGTAGGAGTGCCAAGCGACACGCTGTGACATCGGGTGAGATCACTTTAAATGAAAACTTGTTTTTGAGTAAATGCTGAATCGTGTGTTTTTGTTTTTGTTGCACGTGGTATCGGCTTAATATACGTACAATGAGGTAGCGTGTTTGTGCCTCCTCATAGCATGTAACAAGGTTAAAAGATTTGTAGTGCGGCGGGTTGGATATCCACATTTATTTTACTTGTCCATTTGTCGCTTGTTCAAAAATTATTTTAATTGGTCCGTATATCAACTCTGTTTCTTTTTATCTTGTTTCCAAGCGATGCTTTTAATTTTGTTCTGTAGACATGCTTTTCTTATTAAGCATTCGAAGCACGTATTGCCTGACAACCTTACTCCACCTATCGCTCTGACATCTGTTGGTGGTGATATCATATCATCTCGTTCGCTTCTCATGAGTCTAAAGTAGTACATGAAGGCGGTGGTCGAAATAGGCCGTTGAATGTGATATGCTATAAGCGTTACGATGCTTGTGTGGTGAGAATGGAAAATAATGTATTAGCTAGCAGGTCCACTGTTTTGCATCTTCTGGTCCGTATAACGACAGAAGTGAGGACATGACATGCTCTAGTATGTTTGTAAAATATTCCGACTCACCAGGCATGAATAACCCAGGGGCGGAACATTCATGTTAACTGTATTACTTGTGGAAGGTCGGCTAACACGAAAAATAATAAAGTGTTCTGTCTTACATTAGTGATTCAGTGGCACTTAATACACTGGGACATAGCAGAACTGATCATGTAAAATGCGTCGTTAGCCAGCTCCAAACAGGCTTTGTTAGTAGGATAGTTGGGCTTACGCTTGCAGCTAGCATAAATTGTAACCTTCGTCATGAAAATTACATTTTGATACTTCAGAAATTGGAAAGATTGGAGATGGACAAATATTTATCGTAATTTTAATTTAGAATTCATAGTTGCATCAACAGTAACATTCAGTGTTGTGAGTTCGTCATCAAGTTGGCGAATATTTTAGTAATAAAACTTTTTATTGATATTGTTTTGTGATGGTGTGAGACTATGTCTCTGTGCAACTGAACAGCTAAGGGACCCATAAAATTTGTTGTTACTGCTTCATAAACATTGAGTAAGAAATTAGTTTTTATGGTGGGGAGTGTTTGCTCCCGATCACTATTCAGTCCAGAGAGCCATTCCTTGTCGATTCCCCGCGAGTGCTTCTCAATATATTTACAACTACTGTCCATATTTTAACATTGTCTTGTCAGCATCGACTTTTGTGGCTTTTGTCTTTGAACCCTATGCGGGGAATCAGGTGAATTCAGTAAGAATAGGTCTTGAAATAGCGGGAGGCACTGTGTTGAATATGGAAGTGACAGGGCCTTCAAGGAAAAGTGAATTGTGTGTGTGGAAACGTGATTAAAATATAAAATCATCATAAACTATTCGCATATACGCCTTACGATTTACAAGACCTTAATTCTTTATTAAGGAGAAAAGTATATAAGATTTATGGCTCCCACGGTGGTAAAATTTCGACTCTGTGTTCAGGGATGTAAAGTCGTGTAATCATGTAAGTGGGTACCAACATCGTTTAATTAAACCTAGAAGGTGAAAGCGTTGCGATCCTCCAAAATGTTGATAACCACTACAATAATCCACGCGTTTGAATGCAAATGACAAACATATATTTATTGAAAAGGTTGGTAGTGGTGTACTTCAAATTTGACAATGGTCACTGCGTCTGCCTTATTTCCTATTTGCTATTCTAATTACCCGAATTTATTTTATTCGATGTTGTAGGAGTTAGAATTTGATTCACAAATGCTCCGAAAGACCAGCTGAACTAGATGCTCTTTGATTTTGGTTTTTCTGAACTAATCAGGAACCAAACAGAATCTGCCTTGAGACTGCAGGTGTAAGTTTAAGGAACCCTATAATTATTTTACCCCCAGTTTGTAAAAGATTATGTCTCTGAAGGAGCGGCCCCTCTGTACTTGGTATGAATTCTTATCTCTGTTGTAGACGGAATATGAGTACTCTCAGTTCTCGTGAAAAGGAAAGGTTGCCACCCCATGTTGAGTCCATGAAACAGCGCTCGGGTTTGAACAATAGGTGGGAGTCATTGGGGTTTCGACCCTTCAACACCCTTCTCTTTCTACACTGGAGCCACCCTTCTTTCTCTTTTGCTATTATATTTGAGGGCTGTTCCTTAGCGGCTTCCTTTTTGTCTCCAGCGAAGTGCTGTGAGTGGTCCCTCCCTTGTAGAACCAGGGACTATAATTCCACCCCCTTCCAAGGCATCGTGGACTGCCTTCTGAGCAGCAGGTTTTTTATGTACCTGACCATAAGGGTGTAACACCTCTCCACATTCCAAAATTTCTTTCATTTCTAACACGCGCCGCTGGCAGAGGCGTTGGGAGGTCCCGCTAAATTGAATGAAATTCGCAGACTGTCTCTGAGTCATACCAGATCATAGCTTTCGAATACTCTCCGACAAGGGGAAACGGACAGGGAACGCACAGATCCATGTTTGTTGTTTTCATCTTGATTTACTACGCATTTGTAGAGCTGGATGGACATTATTTTTTTAAAGTAGGATGTAAGGTTCTCACGGCTGTGAGTACGAAGAAGGCTGTCTGGGTTTTAACGGCGCTGCAACCCAGAAGACTACCGTCTTGGTATTTTTTATTCTGATTTCTAGGTGTTCGCGGCTGGAGTCCAAAGGTATAACTTAGGATTTTGGGTGTCAGCCGCGTCGGATGTCGAGTATTATCAAACTTTCCGGCGAACATTGCAGTTACCATCTTCAGGATGATTTTTAATACTTGAGGGCTATATTAATCTACTCAGAAGTAACTACGAGCTGGATAGGTTTGCGGAAAAAAATATTTTTTTAAAGTGCTATTGAACAGCTACCATTAATCTCACTGACTAAATATTTCACTGATGTAAACCTATCAAAACACAATTAAAGTGTTAATATTTAATTTGGGAAATATACTAAATTATGATTGTGTTTTCAGCATGTTAACATATGAATGTAGACTATATTTGCCTCCATAATCAGGGTTTCGACACCCCTATCACGCGTCTTTGTGACGTGATGATTACTTAAGCACCTTACACAGCACGCGAATCTCAGATTTAGAATCGCAGAACACTGGCTGCTCGCTGACTGGGATTTGCGGATGGACGCGTCATGCATCTCCCTCGCTAAGGTCTTAAATAAATAGCACGTGTGTCATGGCTCGTCTCCCACAGCGTCTGTGATCGGCATCATGCAGACAGATTTAGTAACCCTCGCAGAATCCGTGTGCATTCGCGATATACGGGCAGGTGGAAGCTATGGACGATTCAAGTGTGGGGCCACTGCCTCTGACTCATATAACGGACTCAAAACGATTTGTTGACGCAGTGACGTGCAGATCGCCCGTTCCGTTGTTCAAACCATATGGAACTTAACAAAATAATGTGAGAAGTACTATGGTATTAATAATTGAAGTTTTATGAAATGAACAATGACTTGAAATCAAAAGTGTTTGAAAGCTAAGAAACATCTTCACAGTAAACACATGTGTATTGAGAAAAGCAGCAGTTATCCGTTTTCCGGAGAATACAAGTTGAAGGAATGAAGACGCAGTCTGTCGCCTACTTTCCACGACATCATAAATTTTTCTGCGGCCCTCGACAAAGATATGAATAGCGAATGCTGTCCGCGAAAATTAAATAGTTGCCGACCCCTGATGAACACTGTCAATTATGTTAAAACGACATTTTTCACATAAAACGCAACGGAAGTATGAGGGAATACTGTTTTAATATCGTCGATCTGTTTTGGACGTAACGTATTCCAGATAGTGGCATAGGGAACAAAGAAATACAGGGAAAATAACTTAGTATAGTTGTTTTTATACATGGGTTTTTACGAACGCAAGTGTCAGGTTGTGATGGCAATACCTATGCGGAAAGACGAACCCATTTGACAATATTTGTACATATTCCATTGGATTAAGTCTTCCTGTTATGATTACTTCCAGACACGGGCGGAAGTAACAACGGGAACGGCGTGGGTCTGTTCCCGAGCGTGTTCAACCTGGCGACCCGCGCCGCCATCACGGTGAACGCGACATGCGGCCTGATGGGGCCCGAGGTGTACTGCAAGCTGGTGGAGCACGTGCAGATGAGGGCCCCACAGTGCGGGGTCTGTGACGCGAACGCCCCCGATCCCGACAAGAGGCACCCCATCACGCACGCCATCGACGGCACACCACGCTGGTGGCAGAGCCCCAGTCTGCAGAAAGGGCCACAGTACGAGTGGGTCACCGTAACACTGGATCTGAAACAGGTCGGAACCTCTTCAATATTCCTCGATTAGACAAGTCTGTTGTGTTGTTTTTAAGCAAACTTCACTTCCATATAGACAAGTAGACTTGCCAACATGCTGTTGTCTTGTCTTTCAACGCTTGCAACATTTGACAGATTTTCACGTAATTTGATATGAACGTTTTGTAATTGAAGGCTACCCCAACCTCGTAGGTCTTTAATAAAGACACCGAGGTCGTACTATGTTGTGACAATAAGGCCTTCTAGCGCAGAGTTATGAAATTATATATGGTAATAGATCTTCCAAAATATGCAACCTTTGTTTACGTAATTTTGTAGAAAGTAGGACAAATTTGATGGCCATGCGAACACTTTCACTTCAGTTTGACAGCGGATAGCTAAATGAAATTTTGCATATTTATTTAGCACAAATATTCATGTGATGTATGTGCGAATTGTCTGTAAGTAGATCATAACAAGCATGGCAACGGTTCAACAATTGAGGAAAAATAACAGCCATCATGATGATCCTCTGGGTTTTGCCGCCGTGTAGACTCGTTGGTAGATGCCAACGTTTCGGAAAATAATAATAATAATAATAATCATCATTGTTATCACTGCCGTGAAAATCCGAAATCTCAAAGTTACCGTATTAACAACTGAATTCTTTATTTTGACACTAGAGGTGCCAATTACGGAGTCAGCACGGGAAGATAAATTATGACAATAAGTGTATATCGATTCTACAGTCGTAATTAATAAAAACAGAAATTGGGCCTGTTAACTACGTAGGATTTATTTGCTCATAAGCTCAGCACGTTACCCAGAATCTAGGTTGTATTTTATTGTTGGACTATAAACTTGGTTTACTTAAATATAACATCCAAGTTTAGTAGATATTAGGTATGTAATGCTAGTACATTTATAACTCTAACAAAACCACGGATTAATTTTTATTAAAATTCTGTACAGGAAAAAGGGCCTTTATTTATTTACTTATGTTTTATTTAACGACGCTGTCAATGTCTCAGGGGACATTAGAAGCGTTACTTTCGTGGGAATTGAATAGCAGAGGCTGTGGTAGGAAGTGGTGGTCGTCTAATTTAAGGCTCTATTCCGGAATCTGTCTGGACGGACTGAGGAAATACACTATAATCAGTCTGAGGGCCTTGATTTGAACCCAGGAGCTCCAGAATATGAACAACTAGGGCGCATAGTTCGGTGCGGAATTACTTCAATAATTTTAGTCCCGAACCCCGAAGGGGATTCTTAGGCTTTGTTCGGGAGACAAATGGTCGTATTAAGATCTAATGGACTATATTTAGAAGGCTGATGATATAATATTATCTGCTAATAGAATGACTGACTTTTTGGTTAGAAAAAATTCGCAGTATAGAAAAGTAGAGTGTGGAAGTTACATTACAATAGACCGGAATTGCGGTATTTTTTTCCATTCTTTCCAACTTATTATTCATAACCATCTTCGTATTTTTCACCCTACGGTGCTTGATGTATATACAGTTAAACAAGCCAGCAAGTAAACAGTTCACTCAGTTAATGTTTGAAGATGTTACTCAGTGCCTTTGTCCTTAACATACGTGTAAAAATATGAGCACTTTGTAGTTTCTGACAAGCTGGTGTTAGAATGTCACGCGTGTATTTTTAGATACTTGTATTTTCTCTATATATTTTACTAAGTCTGTCCTATGAATAATGCGAAGGTGTAATTTATTCTTCCGTATTTTTTTAAACTGTATGTGTTTTGCTTAGCAACTGTATGCATTAAGATTAAATATATCAGAGATGAGGACTCTGAGAACAATACGTGAATCTAAGAGTGCGGAACACACTAACTGGAAAGAATTACGTACTGAGTCGTTTCATGGGGTTGGTGTAGTTACTTGTGCGTTAGTCTAAATACAGATTTCGTGTGTGGGGCATTCTTCCCAGTACTGCTGGCTCTTTAAAACTAATACGTTTACTGTAATGAGGCTTATAGTTCTTAGCTTTCGTAAACGTAACATGATGCACTACCCCAAGACCACACAGATTGGTGTGGATTTTGACGAATATGACATGCCAGCTGGAAACGTCAGACTTCCTGAGAATATTGTGTGTTTTGATAAACATCTCCATGTAAGGAATAACCCTTTAGAATACTAGGAACAGTGGAGATACCTTCTCGCCTCTCTCCCAGTCATGTTAGAGCATAGTTTACATGCATTTCTTGATCTATTGTATAAAGAACTAAGCTTTTGGTCTGGAATTATTTTAGACATTTTTATATTTACGCGTGGCTCCTCTGCTAAAGTCTCGTAGGTTTTTGACTGTTAGGACAATTGTATCACTGGCTTGAATCCCGCTTGTGGTCCTATATATGTACACATTTTCTGTAATGATCTGTTCTGTGTAAGAAATAATTGGATACCCCATCCAAGTAGACTTATAAAATTTATAAATGGTTTGTTATTTTAGAAGTAACTCTGAATGGGACCGATCAGAATTGTAATTACAATGAAGAGAAAAAATACATTTGAAGGCAGTTTCTTGCGCGCGTTTTAAAAATTCTTATTGCCAGCTGTTGATTGTTTATCATCAACGTTTTGTATATCCGTAATGCTGCACAGTTAGCATGAATAATTGATACCGATTTAAAAACTTCCTGAATAGCAAAATTTTTCCCACTTTAACTGTCTCCACCCAAAACTGAAATGTATCGATCGTTAAAGAAGGTCTATGTATCGACACGTGTCTAGTTCGCGTGTGTGAGTTGTTTACGTAAGGCACATTTCCAATATGGTCTTCTCACTGACTGTCAGGATGTAGAGCGTATTGATATTGTGAGGTGGGTTCAGAACTACTTTCTTATTCCACACCCATTCACATAAGCGTTGTGTCGAGGGACAGAAAAGCCTTTTGGTTCTCAGCGGTTGCGTTCTGGCTGACCGCAGCTAATTCTCTGTATGCCCGCTATGATCACGTTCCTACTTATACGTTCTGTGCATCTTTGTTGTGGGGGTGGAATGCTGCCACGCGAGACTTTGAGTAGCTCGATGAATAAGTTGTAGGAACTTTTCCGACAGCTGGTGAGCTGTTTGTTACCGTTAGGATGCAACTCTTCAGCAACTCTGAGACGGTCTTAAAACAGCAGTCAATTATGCGAGTATTCAGAACAGAAATAACAGAAACTGTGCTCCATATTTATTTGAATTATAACCATCATAAGCATTTTCATAATATCCTTTTTTCCAGTTGAGGTTTTCCTAGTATTTTCTCCCTTTGATTGACTTATCTTTTACTTTCTTTTGTCTATACCATGTTTCGTCTCTCACTTGACTATCGTAGTCATTTTGTATCACTAACTCCATTAAAATGGTTGCCAACAAAAAAGATTGAGAAGTCTGGTTTGAAATACCGTTCGCACGTTTTCTTGTTTCTATCAGTAAGGCTTTAAGTGCCCCCCTGTTTGCTTTTAGCGCTGTTTATTTATAACACTGTGGTAGCTGCTATGGTCGGGGTATTACCGGCTCAACTTGGAACTAACCTATCCAGCCAGCCAGACAGTCGAGATGCTTAAGCAGATACAGGAAGCTGGGGTCTCCGTACCACACAAGACGGGACAGCTTCTGGGACTGACGTGGAAGAATCACACACACAAGTGGAGGGGGGATGCTCCAGTTTTTTGTTGTTTTGATAACATTTTCTTTCCTGTTCTTGTCCTCTCTTTGAATCAACAATCTTTGTAAACGAAGCAAATTTAAGTAGTCCCTTCATTAACGCTGTTTTCACATTGTACCATGTCACAAGATTTAGAAGTATTTTGTCTTGAGACTGGTCTTACGTTGTTAAAAACAACGGATGTTTGATTAGCTCTCTGCGCTTATAACTCACAATTTCCTGGAAACAAAGGCATTGAATGGTTTAAGGAAGTAATTTCGTGACCGAGTTAACTAACTCCACGGGACAGAGTCCTTCTTGAAGAGCTTATAATCATTTAGATATACTTTTATGAAATTCGAAGGTTCATTAACACCAGACGAATTCAGGCCTTTTCGTCACTCATTGTCTTTATCCTCCATTTTAATGTTATCCTTCCATCCACGGCTAGATCTCCCAAGCCGTTTCCTTCAGATTTTCAGACTGCAAATTTGTATGATATTTTATTTTTCTCCATATGTTCTACGTGCCCAAAATATATTAATTTACAGTTTTGGATCGCTCGTTGCTCAAGTGAAACAAACGTGTATACTCATCTTGTTATAGCTAAGTGTCACTTAACTTAAAAAAAAGAAACTATGTGTGGAGAGCGGTGAAGTATGTGGAAAGAGTAGACTAGAATTTGCGTACTTACATATCGTCACATGTAAAAATCTTTAATGTAAGAGTGGAATGAGTAACTTGTATTATCTTATATGATGTGTTGTTCAATCTCGAAAAATAAATTCATTGCGGACAAGTGTTCAAAGAATTATACGCAACATGGGCAGTGAAATTATCATTATCATCATCATTATCAACTTCGTCGTTGTCATAATGGACGGAAACGTCCTTGAAGTATAGAAAGAGGGATGATGTTTGACCAGGTTCGCGATTTGACGGTAATGAGTAAGATGATGTCTTATATGATGTTGCGCCGTGTCAGTCAATGTCTTCGAGACTACATGGCACAACATCGCAGAAGACAGCCATCTTTATAACCCACTTCCATCTTTACGAAGTGAAAACGTTTGCGTTCCATTCACGGCATCCCCTTTCGAACTGGAGTGGGCAAAATGCCCGCAGGAAGTCGACTGAGCACTCCCCCGCACACGTGTGTTCAGGACGTCGGGCGGCACTTCCTGAATCAGGACTATCAGTCCGCGATGGAACTCTGCCAGAGCTTCGCTCTACCCGACAGACTCGGCGGAAATGCGTCACTTATCACCAAAATAGTACGAATTACTGAAATGGAAAGTGAACGTAGGTGACTCCAAATTATAATTCTGTTCTGATAAAGTCTGTGCTGATCCCACGTGTGATTTTGCACGATCATATGTGGTTACATAGTTAAATAAAACGAATCTCAGTTGAATGATGCGTACTTTGAAATGTTACCCGTTGAAATATAGAGATGAACCAGTAAGGGCTGCTGAAATAATGGCGATCTTGAAAGTGTGTTTTTGATTATTTATTTCACAAATTTTAGGCGTGTTTGCATCCCTGCGCGGTGCCTGCTAAAGTAGCTCAATCTTTCCTTCTGTTTGTTGTACACATGAAACAATTCCAGAAAAGATAAACAAATTTTTACGAATATCGATGGGGAATTTTGCTAAAGTTTAACGTCACATTCCGATTTTGGTTAAAATCCAACAAAAATAACGAACACTTTACGTCATGAACGACATGCGTTTCTGCGGTTGTTACAGAGGTAAGAACCGCTAGGGGACTTAGTTACCGAGGTAAAATAGGTTACTTATGGTTACCTAGGTTGAATATCAGATGTAAAACTCTTGCGACCGCCATTATCGTTACGATAATCTTAGTTTCCCTAACTTGTGTCATAAAATTGCTTTACTCAATGGATTATTTTCACGTAACATTTTCATAGAAGGGAGAGCTGAAATACTGTGCTTTTGCTTCAACTCTTTGCATTCCGTCGTCATAACTAACGAAACTTAGAACAAATTAGGACAACATGAAAGTCAAATAAGCATGATCATCAAATTATAACTAATTCTATGGAGTAAAGTCATTTGAGAAGCTAATAGTAAGCTCTGCTAGCCAAAAAAATTTCCACTTTTTATGGAGCCCAAAAGTTCATTACTGCGTTTATAACAGTCCGCCGCTGGTTCCTGTCCTGAGTCAGATGACCCTGCAAATCTTTTTTTTTTGTCCCTAAAATTCCTTTTTTTATTATAATGATAATATAAATTCCTTGTAACATTTTACTCTGTTTGAAACGTGTTGGAGATGGTGACCCAGACGATTATAATCCACTGCCATATGATATAGTAAGTTTATTCTACTGTTGATTCTTGGTTTGATGACTCCTTTAATAACCTTGCGTATTTAATTAAAGCGAGAGCGACAAAGTACGGGACTAGCGAAAACTCAGAGGAGAGTTTATTTTGTAAAGATGAGGGAGTATGGGAATGTGCAGATATTTTAAATTACATAATTTTTTAAACGTATATTTAACGATTGACACTTGTTAACTCAAGAAAGGATATTTAAAGGAATATATTTGTATATTCAGATAGTGAGAAATAAAGCCGAAGTTGTCCGTGCACTGAAGCACCACGGTATAAAAATGTATCGAGATGGAGGAAAACCTGTATGAATTCTTAACCTCTGCATTAGATAGACTCTAATGGCCAGCTTCAAACTCCGACCTCTTACTCCAAGTTAGGTATTCAGTGGACCCCAGAGTCGATCTAAACGTGGAGAAAAAGTTTGTTCCTGCTAGGAATCGAACGTACTCATGTGCATAGCCAGATTTTTACTAGTTGAACTATTCCGGCTAAGATCATTTGAGTTAATAAACCGTTGATATACCTGAGTTTAGTAATCAAGACGTCTCTCCACTTTCGTATGTTCGAGGCTGCAATTTTCCATGGCCGTTGGCAGGTCTCTGTTGATCCATACTCCGGAGCGTGATACGCAGGCTCTACAGACTTCTTCGCACTCATATACCCCAAAGTTCCTGAAATCTTTAGAATTGTGTGTTTGGATAGAAACTGGAATGCGTGTATATACACGCTAGAGTTCAATGCCCCCTGCAGGGTGCTGATCGGGACCCACCAATGCCTGCTCTTCACTGACTTCATTCGTCATTTCCCCATCTGAGCCTTAATAAAAGAAACGGATAAAGAAGAAGAAGCAGGAGGAGGCTTTTGACCCGTGCCTCATTGTTGTTGCTATTGGTTTGCTGATGGCCGCGAGGTATCGTCTCTCAAGAGCGCAGCCTCCGGGCTGCATTTCATTATCCGAGCGCTGGACCATAACTGCCTGCTCGCCCTGAACTCTTTGTAGCTCAGTACACTCGCTGCAGATAGTAAGTGTGACAACTATCAGCTTTGTTGTTGTGATTCGAAGATAAATTTAAATTGAATTGCCTTTTTATTTCTCTGTGGATCTTAAATTACACAGGACGGCTACTGAAAATCGTAATTTTACAACAAAATAACTTCACTCTT
>NW_019059662.1:160175-177358 GCF_000696155.1 Zootermopsis nevadensis | reverse complement strand
GCTCTTGTTGAATCTCGAGGTATCTGGGGATTACCTGTGGCAGCAGTGATCAGTTATGTTCACTTTGTATCCGGATGCGTCTTTGGCAAGCGAAACCTGTAATTTTTATCGTCGATTTTTGTTTGTTCATTCATTTATTTATTATTTATTTGTTTATTAAGTTCTTTGTTAATGAACTTTGGGCTCCAGAATTGTTTTGACTAGCTAAGCGACTGCTAGCTTCTCAAGAACTGTTCTGCTCAATGGAATTACTTACCTAGTTTATATTACACTGATTTCCCCATTTTACTTATAAGAAAGTCGTAACACTTGATGTTGTTAAATGTATGTTAACATCACAATGAATGGAACACCTTTTTAGCGGTTGTAGCATGCCCACCCCAGAAAGCTTTTGATATGAAGACAGTTGAAGCACTGACGGCGAATATTCTTATAGGCCCAAGCCTAAGTTTGTAGCAGCTGCCAGTAGCACACGAAGAATACAAGAGGCTCCACAAATTTCACGACGCTGCTTTTATTAATAGAGTGTGTACCGAGTATGATTCCTGTCACAGACATAATCTTTCCGTAAGCTAATGCGATGCTGCAGTAATTTGCTACGGAATTAGCGCTACCGTAAAACGCCGTTGCCGACATGGTCTCGACTCCCCTGAGGCTATTTTGAGTGTTACGACAACAGAGGCAAGGCGTTAATAACGAATCTTATGACGACAAAGAGGCGTTGGAAATCAAAGACAGCTGGACTTTAATGACAACGCGAGGGTAGACGTACCGGAAAAGTTATGCAACTCATTTGTGACACGTGTTCTATTTGTAAAGGAAATTCGCATTGAAAGCAGGGGGATAAAAGCTGCATTAAGTGTTGGAAATGTCGACCGCTTCCAAACTGTCGTCAATTAGCACCAAAGGTCGACCGGAACAGTTTCTGTCTTGTAAGCTTCCTCTGACGCGGAAACGGTTTACCTGACGAGATATTGTCTATTTGTTAGACACAGGGGGATAGGAAAATGTATCGAAAATCACATTCTGATAAGTTAAACAACGAGATGACAGGTAGTGTTCGATAATGAACACTCGTTGCACATGTGAAAAAGACATCTTTGCACTTCCACATTTTGAAGACGACTGACAGACCAACTGGCGCGAGCAAGTTACGTGACGTAACTTGCGTGCACTGTTGAAAAGTCACAGTGATATTGTGTGTTTATTAACCCAATCCGTACTGAATAGCAACCATCAATATGCATTTTAATATGGGTTGCGTGACTTTTAGATCGCTCTGTATGTACGGAAATAACTAGGCCTAACTCCATGGATCAGAGATCGCCAACCGTAAAAGTTGTCTGCGGAAGTGTTTTTGAGGGCCTAAGATTAGCGAGAGGTACTTCGATCTGTGCGAACGTCTGGATTCATATATTTCGGACATAGTTTAAAAATGTTTACGTAGTGTATTAATGGCCCCTTATTTGCAAAAAGGGGCGTTATTAAACAGTCTTTTCATGCAAACGCGTATGGCGTATGCTTTGATTTTAAACGTCTTCCTAGTTGTGATCACTGAAGGAAGGTTGTCGACCCCTGCCATAGAACATCGTTCTTCTGAGAAGCTGGAAAGTGGCACTGGAACTGCTTTTGTTTTCCACTGTCAGTATCATTCCACCGATACTGCATATTCACTCGTGTACTTTCTGGGGGGTGAACAATGGGACTGTTAGCGGCTGCTGTAGCCTCACTCCTTTGTAAAAAAAAATAAGCTGCTTGTACTATAGCACGCCTACCTAACCATCATCCTATAAGGCAGCAGGTAAGATTATGGCTTTATACTCACAACAGAATACCATATGTTGCTCTTAACTCCAGAGCAGCCACATTTATTTGTTTGCACACACTTTTAATAAAGTTGTAGCATTAAGGAGGGGGTTTATTCACAGAATTAGGCAATGTATAATGCCTGGTGAGTAATGCTGTAGTGTTTTGAAAGTAGACTACAGTATTAAATATAATTTAGGGTCTGTTTAAGATCTTTTGTGTGGAAACTGAGATTTGGTCTGTGGTAGTTAGAAGTGCTGGACGATCAACATGTTCGCTGTCATGACAAAGGTGGGGCCGCGTGGTCTCCTTTCGTCTGTTTTACCGTTGACAGACAAAATTCTTTTTTCTCATCCCATCCCGTAGTTTTAGCGTCGTTTATTACGTCTCTATCTCGTTTCTTTAGATTTCCTTCCCCCATTCTTCACACGTCTATTACAGTTTTTTTACTTGTTAATCTCATGAGAGCGATTTCTTCTTTTACCAAATGGGATATCTTTTTTGTGACGATGGATCTTTTGTCGGACCTGTTCTCCGCCGGCCGTGACCAAGCTGTTAGAGGCCCAGGATACTCTACACTCAAACGAAAGTGGGAATTTCTCGCTTCTGACTCGCTGGAACGCTTTTAAATATAATGATATAATTTGATGATGAGTGACAAATTATCATCGTACATGAAAGGTGTTCACCGGCATCATAATAGGTTGAAATGATGTCTGGATTATTTCACCCAGAGGCAGTATTTCTCTCTCTTTCATTACCTTAGTCATTTTTTCCATGCACCTCTTTTGTACTTCAAAAAAAAACATGAATCTGTATCTCTCGCTTTTTTCTGATCTGCCTGCATGGTGGCTCCTATTTGACGAAAAAAAGGTATGAACTTGTACCTCTAGTTTTGTCATTAGGCAGCAGCCATGAATGGTTTAATTCTTCTAGCGATCTGCAGTGCGGCGACAAACAACTGATATAAAATTCGTTTTATGTCACATACTTTCGTTTCTAGAATCGGAATTTTGTTATTACTAAAACAGTTCGTTGCTTGTTTCTTGCAAAGCACTACCTCGCAAGTGCCTTATTAATGTTTACACTGTTTACAAAAACTTTATGAAATATAAATACTTAAGATTAGTGTAACAAACTCACAATTAGCGTGAATAAGAAGCATATCAAAGAAGTGTGGTACAAGGAATAAACAGTTCGGTACTCTGCGATGTATTTCAAAAAAACCCGGAAGAGGAATAAATATCTTGAGTAGCAGCAGCAGGAGAAGAAGAAAAGAATGAAGACCTGTAGGGTCTGTGTGTGAAGTTGGCCGTCAGCTGCAGGTGGTTGCGTCTCTGCGGGTCAGTGGCTTGTGCATCATTAGATCGTAATGCTCACGTCAGGGAGCGTTTCTTCGTAATTTGTAACTATGGCGTCATTTTTAACAGTAAAGCTGCTAGTAATAGAAACGATTTGGCGCTACTACACATTACAAAACTTTTAGTTGTGATACAGTTGTAGAAAAAATAAATTAAATTTGCAGGAAGATCTTTTTTTATTTCTATCTTTACTCTCGTCCTTTTATGGCTTTTCCTTCTCTCTTGTCCTTTATTTCGGACCACAGAGAATCAGTTTTGTGACTTATGTATGTCTCCCGTCCGTGCCTTTCTTATACCAAACATCTTTATATGAGTTCGAATGAAGATCAATATGGAAAATCTGAAGGATTAATTTGGTTTATATAGTTTTCTTATCTTCATGAATGCACAGATTTTTTGGAGGGGGGGGGGCTATGCTAGTAACACATACAAAATCAAGAACAGTTGGTACAGAATGCGATAATAATGCCTTAATTTTTTAAAATTACATTATCAGAAGTTCTATTCTAGCACCGAGTACCCATATCTCAAATTTGTGAACATAATGCGTGAAATAACTCTGCCTAGTAAAGATGTGACCTAAGACATGCTATAACGTCCTGCAAGTTACATCACATTCATTCCTCTCACTTGCTTTTCCTCAGTCAGCTGTCGTTTTGGGACCGTGATTGTATTGTCTTTCTTTTCTACAGTTATGCCTGAAAACTCTTCTGATGTATTGTTATAAAAATTGTTCATGCGCAAGTAAACCATAATGAGGAACTTTATAATTTTCACTTTTAATAAATATTAGTTAATCTATGATGTGAAGCTTTCACGGCGGCTTTCATTAATAAAGTCTTCTCGGGCTATCAGCCGTGTTAGATGTTGATTAATCGCCGACGTTTCGAGGACCATCTCTGTCCTTATTTTCAAGGCTGTTGACTGTGTGGCTCGTAGCCACACAGTCAACAGAGATGGTCCTCTAAACGTCGGCATTGATCACCAACTAACACGGCTGATAGCCCGAGAAGACTTTATTAATTAGTTAATCTGTTGATCAAATTAAGTCGAATGGAGTGGGCGTGGCGTGTAGCTCGTATGGCGGAAATTACTAACTCCATTCAACAGAGACTTTCATGAGAAACTAACAGTCACTCAGGCAGCCAAGAAATTATTCCCTTTTATAGAACAAGAAGGCTCATTCTCGTGTTTGCAAGAGCCTGTCGGTGGTCCTTGTCCTCATTAAGACAAATCCAGTCTACACAATCACGCAATGTTTTTGATACAGTTTCTTATTTCACTTTTATTTAAAATCTTAAAACTTTCTTGCGAGAAGAGAACATCGCAGTGAAACGCGAATATACATCCATAATTTGAGCGGAATTTGAACCCGCGACCAGCTTTTTGTTGATCCAAAACTGTTAATCTACAGCGCGACATCTGTGAGCTGCTGTTTTGTCTATCCCGTTAAAAGGCAACACAATTATTTAAATTAGAACAACTAAACAATCTCTGGTTTTTACTTCCCTCTACATGAAGAAATAGCCATTGTCCGAGAGTTCTTCAGGCAGACATGTTTCTTGTCACCGTTCACTTCTTAGCTCTTTCCTGCTCTCCATTTCATTTTCTAGGGTCATGAAAAGTGCAGTCCTTTCTAGGGGCGTACGTCTCCACCCTACTTGTCAGTATGTTCGTTGTAGGGTTCCTCTCAGCTTACTCATGCAACTTTAAAGGTACTAGCTTGAAGTGTGCAGCGGGATGCCTATCGGACGTGTCGCAGGGAGCTACTTCAACTTTTATCTGCCCTGTCTGTTTCTCAAGAACCCAACTTGAAGAGTTCACAAGATCGGGCTTCCAGCAGCTCGATGCGGTAAAGTGCACCTCTTTGAAGTGGTACTCCGTCATCTCCGTGTTTTCCCACGATATATAAGTGCGTGTCATATTCTTTGCTGATTTATCTTGTAATAATGAGACTGCTTTTTCATTTAAATATACGACTAAGTTGGTGCACACGTCACGTTCGGTCAGTGTAATTTATTTCTGGTTTGTTTAACGGCTCTTTGCTGTTTGTAGACTGTATAGCGTCGGTGAGAGGAAGTAATAATGACTTGGAAAGAATGTAGAAGGAAGCGGTAGTTTCCTGGAGGCACTGAGAAGAACCACGAACAACCTCAGTCAGGAAAGCCAGTCTCCGGGCCAAGATTTGAACTCCGGACATCCCGAATACAAAGCAAGAGAGCCAACCACTGATCTACTACATTCTGTTCGGTCGGTCTTGTCAGATGATTTTATCTGCTGAAGATCACATTTTAGATTACAACAGATGACCAATAAAGGGTCTAGACATCACATTTGCATTTGATGTCAACAGCTAGACACCCCTGATGTTTATTATTTTTCCGTATGTGCAATAGCAGACTAAATAACAGGTTTTAAATTAATGAGATAGTTCACTGAGACGAAATAACGTTACATTCTAATCCAATTCGCGTACCACATCATCAATCCTCTGACAGGCGTGGGCCGTGTTGAAATAATTGATGATATATTGAGCAAATGTTTAGTGTGTAACCATCTGGTTAGGCCTATATTCCTGCTATTCGCGTCAATTAACTCAAAATTCCGAAAGAGTCAAAGTTGTAAACAGAACAAAAAGTCATAGGTTTACTGTAATTTCAACTCCGCACTGTCAGGAACTTACAAACGTAGTTGCCTGACTATAATTACTGTTTTACCAGGTGTACGAGAACATAAGCAGTAGACGTGATGGAATCACGTTCTGTGGTTAACTGTAGAAGGAATCTGAAGGGGACAGACAGACAGAATTCTTTCCGCTCACAATTCCCTTGCAGCGTTCAGATAGCCATGTTGTGGGTTTCTTGGAGCAGTTACTGTCACTCGTCTCCTCGCAGACACAAGACAAAAGTTCATTTTGCCCGAGGGAAAGTAGAATAGTGAACAGTAACAGTAACAAAATGTTAGCTGTAAAGTGAACCTCGTGAATGAGTTTGCATAGAATTATGTACGTGGGTGTGTAATGTATCGTAATGCAACATCATTTAATTTGTTGCAATGTGTGTGTTTTTCTGTGTTACACCGGTTAACACAATGGAAAACGAAAAAAGAATCTTATGTGGTACACCATACACTGGAGCACGGCAGAATCGATTTGATAAAATGCATCGTTAGGCAGCTGCGGTCAGGTGCTCGCGACGAGCCTAAACCTCAACTAAATGTTTAATAACGCCTGGCTGGCTGGCTGGCTGGCTAGAATTGGCTAATGATTGGGTGTTCTGTGTTCCAGTGTATGGAGTAAGACAGAAGACTTTATATTTCACGTTTTTAAAAGTGCTAGCCGAGCTTAAAACCCCTGCATTATACGTGTGAAACTTTGGCTTTTACTCTAAGGAAAAGGCATAGATTAGATATGTTTTAGAACATGGCGTTGGGGAGAATAATTGGAGGGAAGATTGGGGAAATTACAGGGGGACTTTAATGATTTGTGCTGTTCCTCAGATATTAGGGTGACCAATTCAAGGTGGTTGAGATGTCCGGAAATTCTGAACGAGAGATATATCACTAGGAATACATTGAAGAAAATGGGAGGATAATATTAAAATGAAACCGAATAATAATGAATTTCGACGTTGTTGACTGAATTTATATGGAATAAGCAGCGTGCTGTTGTGAAACGTTGATGAACTTTGGGTTCCATACAAGTCGAAGAATCTTTTGACGGCCTGAGCAGTTATTACCTTCCCAAAAATAACTGTTCCATCAGTTGATTTCTTACTTATCCAGATCTTGACATCACAAAGCTGGTTAAACCTACGACTCTCGGTATACGACTCTGACAGCGTTTTCATTGTAACGTTTTTCTTGACTGAAGAAGGCAACCCGAAAGGAGACGTCTCTGCTGTTTTATACTGCATATTGCTACGTTATTCTTGGTTTGTGTCATTCAGTAGGGTTTTGGTTGTTTACTGCCTCAGCCACACAAAGCCCTATCTAAATGATTTATGGCCTCATGTGTGAATACTATTGCATTCAAATTAAAATGCGCAGTGACTATTTTGGCAAGGCTACAGGACAGTAAAGGTTTTCATTTCCATTTGTCATTTAGCACCTGTAAGGTTGTACCAATGCCCGTCGAGTAAATTACAGGATCAAAACAGTTTGACATTGTTTGGTGTTGGTTCGTTTTACTATGAGTGTTGTAGTAAATGTAAGAATGCAAGTGAATCGTTCATCATAACTAAATGTGCCACTGTTGTAAAACTGGACACGTGTGCTAAAAAGGATGATGAATAGAATGTTCATCTGTCTTAATATTGTTAATTTTTGGCATTTCCTAGGTTCTGTGTGTGTTGTCCGACGTTTTCAGTAAATGTAGGATTAGTAGTTTAGACTAATCCATACAGCTGGTATTTGCTCAGATGGTAAACAAATATCCTGCCACTTATGGAACTCTAGCAGGTGAGCCCATTACATGATCCTCTTCTGAGCCACTTGAATCCAATTCACATTATCAACCCCTGTTTCTTTAATTCTTATGGCATTCCCACTACGCCTGCCTTACGCAAGGCCAGCAACTATACCTTCCTAACCCTGTGATGCTGAGTTAGTCTTTCTTGGAAACCGCACAATCACCCACGTGGTCGTGAAATTCCCCGTCTTTTGTGGAGCCCAAAGACTCATAACTGTGTTCACAGGAACCCGTCACTGGAGCCAATCGTGAGCCAGCTGAATCCAGTCTTAACCTTCACATCCATTGCAACATATGGTGCTCTCATGCACACCCTACCTTATATCAGAATACAATATGTATTTTTCTAATTACTGGTACATTGTGTTTGTACTGACATCTCCATTATCGAATGTTGCTGTCGAGTGGTTAGTACTCTTGCGTCATATTCGGGAGGTCCTGAGTAATAAGTCGGTCCGAGTACCGCCTATACTGCCTGAAGTATTTTGTAATTTTCCTAACTTCCTTCAGGCAAATGCTTCGGGTAGTGACTTCAATAGGCCACGACCGCTTCCTTTCATATGAACCCATAATCATCAGCTTCTGTGAACGTCATCAAGTAAACCACGTTGGCTATTATTAATTAATAACATCGCCTTGTACTCATTGTGGTACCAAATATGTTTGAAGTTAATCTGTGGGTGTAATAGGCTTGATCTAGGATATCCTGCTGTATTAGAAATCAGAACTTTATGAAAGATGGGTAGCGCGGTTTTTATCTGTAGAAGAAATGCATTTTGGAAATAACTAATTTCACGGAGTACAGTTCTTCACGAGAAACTGATAGCAACTCAGCTAGTTAAGAAATGCCCGTCTTTAACAAAATTTGAAGGCTTGTGCGCAGTTGTATTTATGAAGAAGCCCTCTTCTAGTCCGGAAGAATAGGCCGTAATCCTTAAGTGACGTGTGACAAAATTTGTTTATTACTTTAGTTGTAGTTAACACTTTTTTCTTTGGCCTGAATGCTTTTCCAAGCAGACTCTGTTGTGTAGTTGACATGGTCACTTATATAAAATTGGATAGGGCACTTTTCCTTTGTCACTTCATAATTTGTTACTTAGAAATGCCTGTAACATCACGCATGAGTTGCGATTAAAATCTGACAGCTGTCTTTGCCTCTGAGTAACAGATCATCATTTTTTCTTCTGCTCTTTTTATTTCCTTTCTGTAAACCAACGTAATTTTCTTTTCCTCTTTTCTCTTGTGCGTCACCAAATGATTCTCATGCATTTATCTCCATTTCGATTTATTTTTGTTTTGAATACCTGAATGCTGGTTTTTTATGGACTGCGTTTTAAATAATATTTGGATGAGCTTCGGTTCTGAAGGTCTGATGGAGTGAGTAAACCATAGTTCTGTTCACTAGGGAACCGAATAATAGAAATGCGATTTACAATAAAGTAACTTGGATTTTACCTTTGTATACGTAATAGCAACGCACGTTGAAATTCAACGAGAATCCAAAATATACACATGTGCTTTTCTATTATGTTCCGTAAAGAAATATTCGGTTGATAAAATTTAAATCTTCGTGGCGCTGAAAAATGTATTATCAATTTTTTCTTCTACGCTTCGTTTTTGACAACCCTGTGCGTAATTCTCTATCCAGAAACACCAATAACACGCTCGAATTTATATCTAAAAATTTAACGTCTTGGGCATTTATCTCTGCTGTTTCTTTAGGACCTACACACGTAATTTAATTATCAGCCTACTATTCTAATATTAATGCACGGCACAGTTAAGTACGTCATGGTAGTAGATAACACTAAATAAACGTTTGAGATATGTTTAATTAAAGTTCACTAATTGCGATACATTTATATTTTTAATGTACACGAATCATAAAGATCAACCCAGGGACCGGTGGAGGGCTTTGGTTAATTCTGTGATGAACTTTCGGGTCCCCTAAGCCATATAGTTAATTTGTTATAATTGTTTTATTCTCTACATTTTTTTAGTTTGTCGGAAATTGTTATTCTTCAGACGCCATACATTCTCCGAAGCATGTATAAGAAACTATTCGCACAATATATTGTGTTACTATGCGATCCCACCGTCCGAGTTAAGGCACTTCAACATTTCAGTGGTCGACAGTTCTCTACCTTTAATATAGTGCAGTAGCTTCCGAATTGTTTCCACGAAAACGTTCTGATACAAGTTTGTCTCCCACTCATTTGCATCACGTAAATTACATCTAAAGTTTACCACGAAAATTTTGTGACTCATTTGTATTAGAACTTATCGCATCGTTTCCCACAGAATTCGATTGAAGACTTCGATATGTAATCAAGACTTCCCTTGTTATAACTTTATTTATGAGTCTTCCTTGAAGCATTCCATGTCTTTAAAACCAGTAGAATTCCATATCTACAGTTCAAGCGGCGTGTCGTTAAGTAATAAGAAGTAGAAAGAGAATACTTAAGTTTTTCTTGTCCGGGATATATTTTCAATTCCTTTTACCTTCTGCTTACTTGTCGCTAAATTTGATTCCATGCTTTAACTGTCGGCATTTTTATATTTCCTTTGACCGTTTCTTGTAATTTGTCTTCTTTTGTTTCCCACCGGGAGTGACTTGTAGGTTTTCTTGTTCTGTTTGCGTCTTACTTTATTACGTCGGTCTTCTCTGACCAGACACCAAAACCTAGTTCAACCGACAACTATTTGTTCTAGTACAGTAGTTTTGTTGCTACACTATCCGTCCTCTAGTTTCAGATGTTAGTTTTCTTTTAAGAACACAATGTTTTAATGATAAGCTAATGGTGTCCATTTTGCATTACCGACTGCTTCTTAAAGAGTGAAGATTAAGGGATAAAGTTGTTCGTCTCTATTTCTGCACAAGTTCGTATTTTATGTTACTGAATAAAACAAGGCAAGTCCTACATCTTAAATCGCAAATCTTGTACCATATATTTGCGAAAAGTGATCAGCACACCTGTTCGTCATTACGCATTTCTGAAGAATAACTGAGAAGTTGGTTATGTTGACCTGTTTTTTTCCGAGTTTTAGAAGTCCGGAATGATATATTAAATTAGGGCTGTTTATTTTAGCATTTTTCTCTACTCACTTCTCATACAAAACTGTCACTTGTAAGTTTATAGATACTCTAGGAATATAATCTGAGCAGTTGGCAGAACGTCGTTATATAAAACGTGACTACTCACAACTGCCCTATTCATCGACATTTGGGTATCTGGCAGCTTATTCAGTAGTACGATTAGGTACGGAGTGGACGACCAGTGGGCAACGTTCTCTCTTCTGGTCACCGCGTCCAGACCGACTTGGGGCCGACCCGATCTCGTATCTAGAGGATACCGGGAGTTCTTACCCTGGGGATAAAGTGGGCCGGACATGAAGCTGACCACTCACCTACATTTAGTGCAGAGGTTAAGAATACTTGGAGCTCTAACTCCTCTCCCCCGTACACCTTCACGCCGCGGCACAACTTCAGTTTATCAGCTGTCAGTAACGCTACGGAAGCCACAAGGTGGACTGTAGCGTGCTCTGCTGATTTATCGCTACGTTAAGTTTCAGGGTAGTTTGTGTGGTCTTAATATCACGCAGTTTAAATCGCAGTTTCTGTGACTACTATTTAAAACGAACTATGGAATCGGTATTTAAGTTTTAAAAGCAAAGATTGTCACTTTTTTCCCCGCTGATTAGCGGCATGGAGATATGTAGGCTATGTATCTTTTCTGGCTTATGCGAGTCCCTCATTAAAAATTTTATTCTAAACATAGCCGCATAGCCTAGGCCTGCCACACACACACACGTTTTCCGCCTGAACTGTCTGTTGAATGGAATGCTGTTTTTGCCTTCCATTGTCTAAATTACTTACTTTATAGCTTTACTAGCGGTTTCTTTAATTAAAGTATAGGTTGTCCGGAAAGTTTGAAACACAGTCTAACTAACCAACCAACTCCATGGAATATGGTTAGTGCACATAGCTAGTCAAGATATTTCCCTGCTTGTTATGTATACCGAAAGCTCGTTACTATGTTTGGTGTCCATTTTGCATTACCGACTGCTTCTTAAAGAGTGAAGATTAAGGGATAAAGTTGTTCGTCTCTATTTCTGCACAAGTTCGTATTTTATGTTACTGAATAAAACAAGGCAAGTCCTACATCTTAAATCGCAAATCTTGTACCATATATTTGCGAAAAGTGATCAGCACACCTGTTCGTCATTACGCATTTCTGAAGAATAACTGAGAAGTTGGTTATGTTGACCTGTTTTTTTCCGAGTTTTAGAAGTCCGGAATGATATATTAAATTAGGGCTGTTTATTTTAGCATTTTTCTCTACTCACTTCTCATACAAAACTGTCACTTGTAAGTTTATAGATACTCTAGGAATATAATCTGAGCAGTTGGCAGAACGTCGTTATATAAAACGTGACTACTCACAACTGCCCTATTCATCGACATTTGGGTATCTGGCAGCTTATTCAGTAGTACGATTAGGTACGGAGTGGACGACCAGTGGGCAACGTTCTCTCTTCTGGTCACCGCGTCCAGACCGACTTGGGGCCGACCCGATCTCGTATCTAGAGGATACCGGGAGTTCTTACCCTGGGGATAAAGTGGGCCGGACATGAAGCTGACCACTCACCTACATTTAGTGCAGAGGTTAAGAATACTTGGAGCTCTAACTCCTCTCCCCCGTACACCTTCACGCCGCGGCACAACTTCAGTTTATCAGCTGTCAGTAACGCTACGGAAGCCACAAGGTGGACTGTAGCGTGCTCTGCTGATTTATCGCTACGTTAAGTTTCAGGGTAGTTTGTGTGGTCTTAATATCACGCAGTTTAAATCGCAGTTTCTGTGACTACTATTTAAAACGAACTATGGAATCGGTATTTAAGTTTTAAAAGCAAAGATTGTCACTTTTTTCCCCGCTGATTAGCGGCATGGAGATATGTAGGCTATGTATCTTTTCTGGCTTATGCGAGTCCCTCATTAAAAATTTTATTCTAAACATAGCCGCATAGCCTAGGCCTGCCACACACACACACGTTTTCCGCCTGAACTGTCTGTTGAATGGAATGCTGTTTTTGCCTTCCATTGTCTAAATTACTTACTTTATAGCTTTACTAGCGGTTTCTTTAATTAAAGTATAGGTTGTCCGGAAAGTTTGAAACACAGTCTAACTAACCAACCAACTCCATGGAATATGGTTAGTGCACATAGCTAGTCAAGATATTTCCCTGCTTGTTATGTATACCGAAAGCTCGTTACTATGTTTACAAGAGCCCGCCACCGGTCTCTGTCCTGAAACAGATTATCTTCCTAAGATGAATTTTAATTTTGTCTTAAGATCTTGCCTTCAGGTTGTCCTAACAAAATTTAGCCTGCCGTTTCTGCACAGGCAGGAGGACATGCATTCGTCATTTTACGACCTTTTCATGTATTCTCTGCGACTACAGGCGCTGACAGATGATCTGGGAAACAGGCATCTTCTTCTGTCTCTCCCTCGCCATTCCATTAGATCTCTTCCAGTTGATTGACAGATGGCAGTAGGACTTGGAAATGTTCCTGCCGCTTCTTGGGATGTATTATAAATCACTCTACGTTTCGATTGTTTGCTAGTGGACAGCCTCCCTGATCTGGCTTCACAAACCTGTTATTTTGAGCACATCGCACATTAAATTCAGTAACCATCTACTGAATGAATGTTTTTCTCTGCTTTCATATATTGTTTAAAAACCTGGAAAGCGGTGTTTGCACTTGTTGATACGTACAAATATACACGTGGAACAAGGGGAGTTACAAGGCCCAGTACGTTACATCTCCATAACAGATAAATTATTGTGTCCCAGAGTTTTGATCGTGTTATTCTCTGCATCAGCAAAGTATGTTTCGAATTATTAAAAAGTGAAGAAGTTCTGTTAAAAGAATAGAACAGAAACAACAAACAATGTAATAAATAGTCTGATATTAAGAAGAAAACTCGTTCGTTCCCAGTTTTAGGCTTCTTCTTATACAAGGAATCTAATTTCTTCATTACCCATCACAATCTAAATGAATGTATAATATTGCTTGATTTTAATTTGCAGTAATTTATTCGCCAGTTGATACTTTTGGAGTGATCGTGACACGGGAAACCCAAGTACCCTCAAACACACAGTACCACTTTGTCCACCGCAAATCCCACATGGTTTTCCCTGGGTGTTCTCCTCCGCCTGAGCTATGGCACGCTCAAGTTTTTGTTACACGGGAATAATAATTGTAATAAACCTAGCCCAGTATTTGCTTGAAGGACCTGGAAAAGATAGGGGAACTCCTGTCAGTGTGGTGGGCCTCAAGACCAAGAATCCAGCCCCGGGAGCAATTAGCTTCATCAGATAACAAAGACGGAAAAATGTTCCGAAACAATAATGCCATCTTCCAGTACCATATGTAACTCTGACAAGGTAACAGATTATGTGTGAACTATAGACACATAAATATGTATTTATTTTATGTCCGAAATTATTTGACGGATTTGGATGAAATTATGTATTAGGCTTTACACTAATGTTGGTATCATTAATTTTGCAACATTAGGTTTGTATGTACAAAAATTAATAAGAAAGCCAGTGAAATGTAAAGTTGCGATTCCTGCGTCTGAAAATTTCCATTCAAGGTTAGAGTACACCTATGCCCGTATAATTCTGTTCTCATTCTGTTGACACACCGTCGTTAAGTGATATAAGGAAAAACTCACTTATTGTATGTTGACGTTACGCCACTGAACCGAACTGTCTGGCCAGAGCGTGAGATGGTCGCCCGGTAATTGACTCCCTTAACCCTTTCAGGCGAGCCAACCCCCTTAAGATTCCCAGAGCTTACGGTCTGGGCCTCCACTTTATTTAATCTCAGTTCGTGCTGTCGCAGAAAAATTGTGTGTGTGTGTGTGTAAAGAGGTCTGCGTTTCCTACAGAACACTTAATAAGGCGCAAGATACACCCTGTTCCAGAGAAAGTGGCGAACATCGATTTACGAAGGCAAAAGAATAGTTACCCCATAAAGATCTATAACTCAACGGATGTCCAACACCTATTGGCCAGTTCATTATAGAATACAGGCTTAAAGCAGAGAGGCCGTGGGAAAATGGTGGAGATGTTTCAAGCAGAATTAATGTGAACACGTAACTCGGACAGACGAGAAATGAGTTCACTATCTTAGACCGAAAACCTAAAGGGAAAGGTCCAATCGTTAGACCTAGACGTAAACGGGAAGAGGGTACTAGAATTGATTTTAAAGAAGTATGCTATGAGAATGCGGACTGGATTCATCTGGCTTAGAAAAGGGGCCAGTGACATTCTATTGTGAACACGACTATAGACCTTCGGGCTCCGTTAACGAACGAGAAACATCCCGACACGTGGTTCTTGCCGTTATGATTATTGCTATTATTATTCGTGTTGTTAAGATTTTCTGAGACTCAAGCTGCAATGCCAGGTTTATATAACTTCCTTATTAATGTAGGGGCATACTGGTATCACGACATATCTGGTTCTGTGCGTCCATTCCTTCGCGCTGCTGATTAATTTGTTTCACTACTTTATCATGCCTATTTAGTAATTTGTTCATGGTGCTAGAACAATGCGCCCGCTTGTAATAGGTTCTGTTCCTGTCTGTCGTATTTTCTACATATGTCAGAGATAGCTGTTATACTTCTAACTATACATTTTTTGTGCTTCTGGTTTGATCTTTAATGATTACCATTATTACTATTGTTATTATTTAGTTTATTTGTTTGTTTGTTTTCTGTATTTTAATGTTTCACTTTTAGGCATATTATTTAGCTCATTTACTGTTAATTATTTTGTAACAAATTAATGAATTGATATATTATCATTATTATATTGTACATTTATATATTTAGTTTATTGTTTGTTTGTTTTTGTATTGTTATTTTTAGTGCTTGGCTGTTATTTGCCTCTTTTGGCTGTTGCCAAGCACTCTAATAAATGAATTAAATTGAATTATTATTATTATTAAATTGAATGAATTGAATTATTTGATAGGTCTGTTATATTTTGTGTTACTCTGGAGCTTTTGCGCAGTGAGGTGTCACTTGATACGCTTTTCCTCACTGCCCTAATTCTGTCCTTCCTGCCCTTCTTGTTCCTCCCTGGAAACTCAGGGACGTTTTCCTGTTCGCCGTTGGTTCCTCATGAACTGCTTACTCTTCTGCTAGATGCGCATCAGCTATCGATTCTAAACACGTTGATATATGCAGGAAACGATTTGTTTGGCTAAATCGTGTTTTAAATTGGTGTATTGTACTACTCTTCTTTGTCTGTTAGTTCTTTCTGTGTATTTAGTATAATTATGTGCTCTGTCTATGCTTTATCCGTTTAGCATTTTCATTACTTTAATATGTGGTGTTTCTGTAATTGGTCTTTTGGGTGTTGAGTCGGTACACAAATAATAAAGAATTTAACTGGATAAAATCGACACTGAATTTGAGGTGTGCCGAGTAATAAAAGGGTGTTTTGTAATAGTGTTATGCAACAAGGTCTACCTTATAAAATTTAACGTTTTCGTAATACGTGTGTCTTTGGAATAACGATTTAAGTGCACATTACTATTTTATGGATCTGACTACAAAGATGCCGTCGTACATTAATAAGCACATTAAATAATAGCCACTTACTGTCCTTGTATAAGAACATACGACCAGGTGACGGTAATGGTTAAGTATGATGGTAATTCAGAGCGCCTACATGTAATGTTAAGAGAACACGCCCGCCCCGAGTGTAAAGTTACATTCTTATTAATGATCCAAAATCAGCGTATTAAAGCACACAACAAGGTACATGGGAAATTTGATTGCCTATTGTTTACTATAATGAAAAACAAGTGACCATTGATATAGATTTCGGAATTATTGTCTAGAATAAAAATTATTGATTTTTGGTCACTTGTTAACGGCAGTAAAACATAGAAAATAGCGAAATTTTAAGTTCTGTTAACGGCGAGTATGAAGATGGCTGTCTTCTGGGTTGTTCTGGGTGTAATCTAGTAGATGTTTATCCGACATTTCAGAGGTGATCGCCCTTATGATGGATCAGAAAGCATCTCTGAAATGTCTGTAAATGTCCACCAGAGTACACGGCGCATCAAGACAGGGTAGAGTTATATTCAAATAGAAAAAGGAAGTTCCCAGTAAGTCAATGGAGGAATAAAGTCTGGACACGTTTGTTACCATTCGGTCCGCGAACTGTCGTGTAGACTGCTTTCCAAACGCGAAGAGCAGAAAACACAAAGCTTTAGTTCTGCCAGTTGTTTTTGTGTGGGTGTAAAACATGTTCTCTTACATGATAGAAATGTTTTAAAACATTGCCTCAGGAACATACTTTGACCTGAGAAGAACGCAGTAACATGAAATTATATTACACAAAAAACTTCATGATTTATATAGGTCACCCAGTAATTATTGTTAGGACAATGAAATCAAGGAGGCTACTATGGTCTAGCTTAAGTTAGCAAGAGGAGCGGCAAGGAATGCTTAAGGTGTTTT
>NW_019059662.1:136098-159935 GCF_000696155.1 Zootermopsis nevadensis | reverse complement strand
GGGGGGGGGGGGGCTGTTGCGGAACGTCCACTTGGAAAACCGACAAGGGAACAGAGATTTTAGGGACCCGTTCTGAGCATGGGAGGTGGATCGAACTGGCTCGGGATTGTGTCTAATGGCATTGACAGTTACTTAGTTTCTTAGCAAACTTTGGTCCAAACTGGGTAGCACTTAATACATCTATCTCCATATATAAATAAACTCCAAGTGTATTGATCGATAAAATGTACAAAACGCATATATTTGCCATCTTTGTTTATCAACTACTGACGTTAGTTCAGGCTTACCCATCTGATTTGTAAGGAAACGTACTCAACATGTGACGTCCAGCCTATACCTTATGACACATAATTTTGTCTAAACCTGCGCAATCTAAAGTGTTATAAAGCAGCAAAACCCATATGAGAGGGGGGACATGGGGGAGGAAAACCGAGAAATGCGAAAATCACGTATCGACGCGCCGACCTCAGAGTCACACACGAAGCGCATTTAACCGTATCTCAGAGCTTATTCACAGAAGCCAAAACAGTTTCCTCCCTATTCTGCATTTCGACCAAGAAACGTTCACATTGTTTGGCAAGTCTACGGGTAGGTAGGTAGGGCTGCAACCACGGGCTGCACCCCTAGCGTGAGACCACACGCGGCGTTCAGCCACACCCACGCACGTTCCTTTTGTTTCTTCCCTGCGATCCTTATCTTCATCGTAGTCTGTTGCCTCGATAGTAGGCTGGCCGTTTTACAAGGGAATATTCTGGGACCCATCCCCGAAGCGATACCTGAAACTTCAGCAGATTGCTACGAAATGTATACCATCTCTGCAGATTCTTTGTTTCGTGAAAGGCGAATCGAGACGGTTGCAGCAGCGTCTCAGTCACCCCCACCCACTTCCCGCCACTGTAAATGTCGGCTGTACTTCCAGGAACAAAGTTCGTGGCAGCGAAAGGCAGCCTTTGCTCACGTTGCGATTGAGATTTGAGACATGCGCTGGCGGATGTGGTGATTTCTGTCATCAACTCATGGGCAGATTTCGTCTTGAGATGTTGATTGCCGCTCAGCTTAAAAAAAGGCCTTTATGGAATTATATGGACCCTATCCCGAGCCAGACGAATCCACCCATTCCGCTTCTCACTTAGTGTTATCGCCCCATCTTCCTACTAACCGTTATTTTTTAACAACTGCAATTTGTTACACGTTACGTGTTCAGTCATTTCATACGTCTTTATTTGAGCTCCATAATGTCTGCCGACTAATACAAATTATGAAAGTCCTCATTATGAAATATTTTTGCCACCTTTTATTCTCGTTTCTTAGGGCAGAATGTTTTCTTCAGCATCCAGTTTTCATTCATATTCAGTTTATATGCTTTTCTTAAGGCGACAGACCAAGTTTCACACTCATATTAAGCAAAAGCTAAAACTATAGGTTTTTTTATATTTTAAATGACAGCTCCGTGATTATGTACATCATATATAAATCGTAAGGATGTTCGTGTACTTGTTGACACGTCAGTGGTCGCCCAGAGTGCGGGAGTCCTTGTTTCCTATACTCACTGTTGACACTCCGATATTTTCTTTCCTGTACGTACGTTTTTCTGCCCCTTTCTCTGTTAGTGGTTCTCTTCGATTCTTTCACATCATATCAGTATGCCAGGCAGGCATATGTGTATTTTCACTTTACATGGCTATGTGCATTAAGATAACAGGCAGGACATTAACATAAAAGTGGGTCCAAACTTATAAACATTGCCGTACCCTTGGCGACACAGACAGCAAGAAAATAAAACTTAAAATTACGCATACAAAACGTAGTTCCTGGAGATATCGTAATCCGACAAAAACACACATCATTATTATGTATGCAGTTAAATTTAAATACGATTTTATTAGCATTTTCGATGGATATCGATTGATTCTTCAGTCATCGAAGTCTGCAGTCGTGTGTGCCATGACTAATGGATTCATATTTTGTGCGGTCGTGACTTAATGATGCATTAAGACCGCTGGTGAGAAGCTGGTGTCTTCACTGCTTTCTCGTTTATTAAGTGTTTAATATCTATTTATAACATTCAGTACGAGTGTGTTAAAGCTGAGAGTTTGCCTCATTAAAATTATATATCTGTGTGTTATGCAGTTTGAAATCGACTCAGCTACTTTCTCAAAGTAAGATATTATTCTACAAATATGCACAGAAATTTATTACGTATGCACAAACAGTCCACATTTCAACAGGCCAACCGCACTGTGTTGTTTTTATTAAGGAGCAGTTGACTGGTTGAAAGTGGGTGACAAGTTGTTTCAACGTTTAAAGACTCCATAGACTTTCATCCGTTTTATTTATTTTTGTATGCATGTATTAGGCTTACAATGTTGATGTGTTTCTCTCGGAATGTTATTGTTACAAAAACTGGCTGCATTATGGTAATGGATATGCTGTTCTAAAATTATGTAAACAGAACACGTGCGGAGATTGAGGTTATGTTGCCTTTGCTTTCCATTGTTTCCTGAAGAGCCGATGTGAACAAGAGGTCGCTTTATCTGCTGCTGCCATCTCCGCTCTTATGTTCTTTCACTCTTAGCTGCCTTGGCTTGTTTTCTGGGCTCTCTGGCTACTAGTTGTCATGCCAGCACAACAAACAGATTCCATATCAACTTTTTCCCGCACTGCATTCCGCCTCGTCTGGTATCGTCTGTGGTCAGTTGCTGGAGCTCATTCAGATGCAAAGCATGCTGGGAAAGTACGGGCTGTTGTTCTCTATTGCTTGGCACGTGTTTAATAAATTTTTTGTCCTATTCCATCTTATGTGTCCTCATGTTATCCTATTCCATTTCCCATTTCATCATTGTCAAAAGGGCGTGCTTGTGAGGACGTTTATTTTATTTGTGCTTCGACCTTCGCATTCTTTGTATTTTCGTCTTCATAACTTTTGTTATTTTCTCATGGATTTCTTTTATCTTATTTTACTGTCTGTTGTGATGTATTGTTGATTTTAAGTTGTTTGTTTTCATATTCAAAAAGACATGTTTGGTCATGCATTGAGTTTCTAATAAAAGAAGCAAATAATATTGTGTGGTGCCTTTTACAATTTTCCATAGATAGCTGTCCCATTTTCTTCAAATACAGATCGAATGGAGGCCATATTAATTTCGTGGCTCACTGTCCTCATTTGACAATACTTTATTTTTTCTTAGTCAATCCTCTCGTACTCTCAGGTGTCCAGGTTTCTTTCCCTTTTAATCTATTTAGACATTTGGTAGGGCTCCTTGGACGAGTGATCAGCCCATCGCTGCACACAGGACAGCACAACACAAAGATGTGGACAAACATCCATGCCTTGAGTGTGATTCGAACCCACGGTCTCAGTGTTCAAGAGCTTAAGGCCCACGCCTCAGACTACGTGGCCACTGTGACCGGCCCATTTGACAATACTATGGGTCGTAAATATGTCCTTTGCCTATCGTTGGTTCTGCACAGTAAGGAATTCACTTGCTATTTGAAAGCCCTGTAAGAAACTCGCAAACATTAAACACACTGTATTATCGCACAGATTGTACGCAATTGTTTTATGCCAGTCGAACGTTTCATTGTTTGTTGTGGAGGAAAATTAAAATGAGAAGCCTGGAGTTGTGTTTCACGAAAATGTTCGGCAGAGGAAAAGCGTTTCATCTCCACTCTTTGACAATGAATTTCTAGGCTTCTACTTATCAAAGTACCTCCGACTCTCAGACGATGTTTGCCACCTGGAAATCACTGGTGTCAACCATAAATAAATCTCATGAACTTGTAGGCTTGTGGAAACAGTGACTTCGTTTGAATTACTCACAGGCCCGAACTAGACATCGACCACGCTGGCAAACAGATGAATTCAGTCAGCTGTAATAACAACTCTCACCACAGGTATTTGGCAAGAATGCCCTAGTTTCAGATGGCTCTTTGTGTAATTAGATCACATGTTACGGAAATGAAAGATTATCTAGCAAGATGGTTTCATCTGAGGCCAACTCCAGACCGTTATTTAACGACTCTGTTAAATACCAAGTTCGTTTAAATAAAAAGTGAAAGGTGGCTGGTGAACTGAAATCTATTCGCTGTTGGTGTGGTGCATTTAGGACTGCGAAAGATCCTTGCACAACGATCAGGTATTGTTACTTTAAAACCAGTTTATTCGAACGGAAAATAAAACACTGTCTTCCCTTGGTACTGTTCTATCACATTCAGATCGAAAATTTTGTTATTAAAACACGCTGTTAAAATATTTTTCTGGTGTCATTCTGCGTCAGTTAGGAGCAGAAATACAACTTTTCAGAGACATTCTTTGTCTCCGCGATCGGGAAATGATAATAATATTGGGCTTCTTCTCTGACTTGAAGTCTCAGAGCATATTATTACTTTTAGTTGCTATGAAAGATTTAAATTGTGCATTTAAAGAATGTTTCCGAACGTTATAACACGTATAAATTAAAAAAGAAGAATATTTTTTCGTGGATTGAAGGTAGAATTATAAAACCTTAAATTCTGGAATTATCTGAGGGGGTAGAAATGATTTATCATGTGTAGGATTAGGTTTTCACGGTGGTGAGTATGACGTTTCAGAGGTCCTTGTTGCGATGCCATGATTATGGAGACAGCAAGGACCTCTGAAACGTCTGTAAACTTCTACCAGACTACACGGCGCAACAACCCAGAAGACAGTCATCTTCGATTTATCATTTACGTTAAATGACTTTAACAGTTGATGCGGCCTAGTTAAAGACTATCGACGAAACGATTAAGGCTGGGAGAAGATTGTACACATACAAGTGTTGTCCCTCATTAAGAGTTCAATATCTGGATTATTTTGTTTGCGAAACTCACAGGAGGTCAAGAAACCAGTGACACGGTTTTGACAAATTAAGTGCTAGAAGAGAATCCCACAGAGGTCCACTGTTCTCTGTCCGCGGCGTTTGGAAACAAAATATTTAGACTAAGAGCTGAAAAACATATGGCACGAAGAGCAGTTCTGTTCAGGCAAATGGTCTTAGCACATTTATCTGTTGATCATCTCCTTATGGCGAGCAGTCAGTAGTGTAAGAAAACCAGAAGTTGAACAAACGACTCCAGTTCGTTTTACGTTCTCTGTATTTTTTCTTGTGATTTGTTCTTTGCGTGTTTTATATTTAGATGACTGTCAGAAGATGAAAGTCTTCTGGGCTATGGGCCGTGTAGTCTCGTAGTTGACCGACGTTTCAGAGGTGCTTACTGCCTCCATCATTAAGGAGATGATCACTGATCTTTGTGGTTTATCACAATTTTTATTGTCTAATGCCAGGATAGTACCTTCATTCACACCATGATCGTCTTCCAAATCCGTATCTACTTATTTTTCATTACATCTTTCCATTTGATTCCGCGCTATGTAATTTATGGATTGAAGCAATGTTGTTGAATGTTGTAAGATTCCTTCAATCACTGGAAAGACTTTGGAGAAATAACGACGAGAGGCATTTACGCCTTTCGCAAAACTACAAAAATTCAAGATTTAATTCTTTAAAGATGGATATTTTATTGAACAGAACCATGCTCATTTCGTAGAATACAGAGGACAATCCCTTAGAGACTCAAATATTACTCAGGTGTTCGAGGCATTTTCCGATTTTTATGGAGCACGATATTTCATTACCGTATTTAGAAGAGCATGTCAGTGGACCATTGTATCCGGTCCACACCCCTACGCCTTATTCCTTTAAGTTCATTTTAATATTATCCCGTTATCTAGGTCGTCATCTCATCTTAAGATAAAGTTCTAAATATAGGTTTCGTCATATTATGCCGGTGTGAAACCGGATCTGTGACCCTAAAGGGGGAAACATATAGAGGAATGTTGAGGGATGTTTTAGAACAGGGTGCTCAAGACAGCGTTTGGGCCTAAGAAGATTGAAGTAACGAGACGCTGGAGAAAAGCGAATGATGTGAAACTTTATAATTTGTACTGTCTCCAAATATTAGGATGATCATATCAAGGAAGGTGGAAGATTCGTCCAGCATGAGTGGAGTGTAATTATCGATGTATTGCATGTGTTTATCTTTGTAATATTCGCTGATCTAATTAATCTCTTTTTTTTCAGGTCTATCAAGTGGCATACGTCATAGTGAAGTCTGCAATTTCTCCAAGACCTGCGAATTGGATCTTGGAGCGTTCAGTAGATGGCAGCACGTACCGACCATGGCAGTATTACGCTCACAGTGACGATGAGTGCTGGGCGCGGTATGGAATTGAACCCACAAGAGGCAAGCCCTCGTACAAAACTGATTCAGACATCATTTGCACATCCTACTACTCGAAACTGAACCCACTCGAAGGAGGAGAGGTATTGTATCATAGTTCCCTTGATAATACATTAGTAATAACCAGCGCATGTAGTTGTTGTTTAGGCCTACGTATATTCGTTTACAGTGAAAGTTTAATAATCACGTAGGCCCTTCTGCACGGCCAATTTTTAGTACCCGCAGTGCATCAGTAGTTACGATTCATATGCGAGAACGTTCATGAATTGAAATTGTAAGGTGGTAAGTGATAGAACGCTTCAGATTTGTAACGTTAAGCGTACATTTAAAAGAACACATATCCATAAAGAATTAGTACAAGCGACTGCAGAACTATATGTTGTGTGTTGAAGGGCCCAATAGCTTTGATATCAAAAGGTACAAATAGTAATAATAATAATAATAATAATAATAATAATTAATAGGGCTGGACATGGAACTAAATGGAGATATGGGATATGAGAAATGAAAATTGCGCCTTGTAGTCTGGTAGATTTCCACCAACGTTTCAGAGGTCATACTGATATTTTAGTAACGTTTGCTGCTGTTTCTATCAGGACAATCACTCTAACAAGCAACAGACTTGCCGAATGACAGTTGTTGTTAACACTTTTCAGAACTATGTGAATTACCTGTCTGAAGCCAATAACCGTGCAATTTGAAGTTAAATTCGTGCGTGTGTGTGTGATTGCAGGTTCTCACTACTGCGAATTTGAAGATGGCAGCCTTCTGAGATATCGTGCTCTGTATTCTCGTAACAATTTACACGCATTTCAGAGGTGCGTTTTGCATTATCATGGCTATCGCCCTGGTAATGGAAACAGAACTCTCTTCTTATACGTCGCTTACATTTGCGAGACTACACGGCGCAATGTCCCTGAAGGCTGTCACCTTTGGACAGGTATAACTGCCACCAGCGTGTCCAGAAAGTTCTTGGGGGTTTACAACCTCCTTGTAAACACATAGGGCTGTTTCCCCTGGGGTAAAAAGACGGAGTGGAGTTGACCACTGTCTCAGAGTGAATCTTTACTTCCTACCTCCATCCATACATATTTATGACAAGCACAGGGATAACTTTAATGCAAGAGACAAGATTTATTTTATTTATACTTTGTCATTTATGGCCCATTGTAAATGCCGATCAGCATTACCACTGCTGAATGCTGGGGAACGCCTTGGCTTATCGGCAACTTCTCCGACATTCAGGTACTGCTGGTTAACGTTATCTGTATTCTGGCGTGACTTCGAACGGGCTGGGAAAACTCTTACTAACCACATTGGTACTTCAAGATGAGAAAATCCCGCGTTAGTTCGTTTTCCTGTCCAAAGTGAAACATCGCACAACGAAAGAGTACGAAAGGCTATACTTTGAGGTTAATTTAAGAACGGATGTACTGTAATGCTATGAATCACAGTCTGTTTTCGGTCTTCACTCTCAAAGATGCACTTTTCTCCACTCAGACAGACAGTTCAGTAAAAACGTAATAGTTCTATGAAAATGCAGTGTCTTTATCTTTTGATTTCCTAAGTACTTGAAAATGTACGGTAAATGTTTTTCCTGTAATGATCCCCCCTCCCCCGCAACCGTTTTCCTCTCCATCGTAACGATTATAAGTGTCGGGTTATAACAAATCAGTTTCATATAAAATTAGACGAAAAAAGGAACGCAGAAAAACGTTTACCCACGTCACTGTAACGGGAGATTGTCATGGTAATTGACTTCATTGAACAATATGTGTTGAACTGAACTCGCGTTTTCTGGCATCAACATGGCCGCTAACACGACCTGTGATGTGGTTCCCACGCTTCTGGAAAGTTCTCACAGATGACGTGAGAAGGACAGCCACATGTAAGAAGCTTCCAGGTAGCACTAGTGTTGCAGGATGTCATGGCTTGCTTGCTGAGGGGCAGAGAAAGGAAGCAACTTACCTGTCGTCAGACAAGTTTTTAAAAGAAAATTAGGAGAAGTTTTATGCTTCTTCCAAGGTTGTTTATTCAGATGCTTGGTATTTTCACAAAGAAAACTTGCATAGGCTGGACAACTACATTAGTCATTCACTGTTCTGAGATAACCCGGATCTTACGAACAATAGTAACAAATATAAATTAAGAACAGATATTTTTGGGGAAAGTTCTGTGCCTTGCAGTGTTTTTATTCTTACTTACTCTCCATTTTAAAACACATGAAGTTATAGTTTTACCTGTTTTATATGAATGTGAAACCAAGTCTCTTACTTCTATGCAAAAGTGAAAGTCTAGGATGTGGTTGAGAACGAAGTATAGAAAGCTTCGTGGTATGAGACTGTTCAAGGCACCTGAGTGAAGACGGGAGAATAATGGTAAAACGAATCTTTGAGAAACAACAGTTCGGTTGTATAAAAGCAGGCACATTCTTGGCTAAGTGGATAATCATCTGCTGCTGAAAGACCCGGTCCTAGTAATATAGCAATATTTCTCCTTAAATAGTTTAATTATTGTTGTGTATTGTTATGAAAAATAAGATTTCAAGGCATGTTGTTAATTCATCTCATGTCTTTTAAAAAATCAATATATATATATCGAGTAATTAGAAAAGTATTACAGTACTAATGAAAGTCATTTAAAAGATAAAATCTTATATCTGATTTAGTTTCTTAGTTTTATTAATTATACTCACTGCTCATTAAGACGGATCAGAAAGGCTCTGAATACCAGAATTTATAATTTTCCGGTTTAGAGGTTAAGTACTTTTCCTGCAAAAACTTATTAATGAAGTAATAAATGAACAACTGTTTGGTGTAATAGATCCATACATCGCTGGTTGTTGGTCGCCCTGGAGCAAACGAGTCAAGCACTGAGTTACTGGAGTTCACACTGGCTCGCTACGTACGTCTGCGTCTCCAGAAAATACGCACATTGAACGCAGAGTTTATGTCATTGTCACCGGGCCTCGATGACGCCTCAGTCACCAGGCGTCTCTTCTACTCCATCAAAGATATCAGCATTGGTGGCCAGTGTGTTTGTTCAGGTCATGCAAGCAAGTGTGTGCAGAATGGCAAGTTTGGAGTGAGTAGATGCAGCGTCCATATTACCTCAGAATAATAAGGTTCTTAAAATAAAATCATCGCTTCATAAACATCCATACAATAGACAATGAGTGCTCTCTCCTGTTGGGCGAAGCAATCGTATCTTGTGAACTTTAATCTAGTCTCTTTATACCTTGATGGTACAGTGCTAAAGCATACGAACATTGAAAACTTTACTTAATTTGGGTTTCTTTCGTGTAAGAAATGGATATGATTTTGAATGTCTTCTAATGTTTAAAGTTTTCTGTATAAATGGGTGATGTCACCCAGAACTAATTCTGATTACTGTTCATTAAGTTGAGATTTAGCATACTGCTGACTTGTAGAATTCATAGATGATAATCTTCGTTGTTTATACAATAATGTACATGTACATGTAGAAGTTGATTTTAATAAGCAAACTTCTTCATAATGATTGGTATAACTAATTTTGTTGTACAGAGTCTAATCATGTAAATAGTCTAACAAAACTGGGGGCTTTCTTTGACAGCGCCGTTTGAATGTTGCACTCATCTGATTTTGGGTGTTGCGACATCAGTTTTGGGGAATGGAACTTTACATTTCTTCGAGTTATAGTTCATTAATATTTTGGAGATTCCTGTCTTAGACAGAAATGTTGATTTATAAGGTATATTAAAATTTCATAAAATGTATTCCAGAACTTGACATCAATGAGTACAATTATAAATGAAGGATTTAGTAATTATAACTTTAAAATTGACATCTTTCTTTTCCCTGTATGCCTGGCTAACCATATTAAAGTACAATTGTTACAATTATTAAAGCAATACATTTGTAGCATGAAAAAACTTAATTCCCATGTTTCTGAATTGCAGAGGCCAGAGTGTGAATGCCAACATAATACTTGTGGTGCCAACTGTGACCACTGTTGTCCACTGTACAATCAGCTTCCATGGCGTGCTGGTACTCCATCTGATGGAGCACAGTGTGAACCGTGTCAGTGCTTTGGACATGCCACCAGCTGCCGTTATGATGCTGCTGTAGCGGCTGCTCGCCTGAGTCAAGATCTATATGGCGAGTATCGTGGTGGAGGTGTCTGCATAAACTGCACTGTAAGTCTCTTGTGACAGAAAAATCATAATTGTGATGTTATGCTTCAAACAACAGATAATTATGTTATGGTTTAATTTTGAAACACCGCCCTGCTGGGAAAAGATCTCTCGGCCGATCTCAGAAGAGATGGACGGAAAATACAAGACCGTAACAGGCCTCTTGGCCTAATACAGGAAAGGATGATGATGATGATGATGGTTTAATTTTTCTTACATGTAATTTGAAATGTGAAGGTTTTATATTTTCTTTGTGAAATTTTGCAAGAGTAGGAACTTATGAAGACTACATAGTTACTGCTGGTGAGGAGGATGATGGATTGAGTGATTCTGTGGTTATTTAATGATACTCTTTTAATTGTTTGTGTTATTTGCATCATATGATGATTTAGTTTTCCATCCTCTGATGTTTTATATATGCTGCATTTTGTATTTTGCATGTGCTAGAGATGGGGCTTTACCTAATGTTTTTACATTATCTTAAGAGAATTGAAATTTAAGTTTCTAATCCTCTGACATTCAGGTTAATTAAAAGAAATCCCAGCCTGTGTTTAATTTTAATCCTTTTCTATAAATACAATGCTGTTTCTATTTAGGTTGCCTTTCCAATAGAACTACATTTTAATATGTATTAAGAAGAATTGAAATTTAAAGAAATTACAAAAATTACATAATGAGAGAAAGATGGTTGTCTTCTGGCTTGTGCTAAATGTTAGTCAACAGAACAAACATGAAATTCTTAGGACAGAGTTTGTACCAAAGAAGTAGACATGAAGGAGAATACAAATTACATTATTGTGGTGTACTGAGTATATAGTGCAGATGATATTTTACATCTTTCCTTGAGGAAAGCTATGTACTTTATATTTTGCCAGTAATTGCTGTTTTCTTTTATTACATAGGCACACACAACAGGCAAAAACTGTGAGCGGTGTGAAGATGGATGGTATCGACCGGTGGGTGTATCCCCACTTGATCCAGAGCCTTGCCGACCCTGTAATTGTGACAACAAGCCTGGTACTACAGGGCGATGTGCCCAGGACAATGATCCTGCAGCCAAGGTACAGAACATAATTTAGGCCAACAGCTTTATTGCTTAAGTATTATAAAAATTGTGATTATTTAGAGCCTACCTTCATATTAATAATAGCAAATGATACTTATGATATTATGGTTTTATATCTTGTATTTGTAGGAGTTAGTCTACTTAGTCGATGTGACCAGACCTACAATGAAAATTGAGATTTTTCCTGCATATAAACAAAATAACATAGTTTGTCTCTGAAAATTGTAGTAATGAAATTAATAGGTTCATTTTTATATTTTAGGCAGCTGGAACTTGTGAATGTCACGTGGGATTTGGGGGTCTACAGTGTGACAGGTGTGCCCCAGGTTTTCGAGATTATCCCAACTGCACGCCGTGTTCGTGTGATGTCCGAGGAATCAACGCTACGATCGACTGCGAAACAAGTTGCACATGTAAGGAGAATGTGGAAGGTGAAAGATGTGATCGCTGCAAGTCAGGCTACTTTGCTCTGAACATAAACAACCCTGGTGGATGCATGCAGTGTTACTGTTCTGGTGTGAGCAGCATTTGTCATTCCAGTACAGACCTGCGTCTTGAGACTGTAAGTCAAGGCACAGACTTTTTTGATACTGTTTACTTTAAAACATATCAACATATACAGAATGGGTAGGAAGTAAGTAGGTATTAAATAATCGCTATACATTGGAAATATAGAGGTTATAACCATTTCTCAATGCCTACTTACTTCCCACCCACCCTGTAGATGTTTCTCACATTATCACTAACTGTTAAATATTGTCTGCAAACACTAGCACTGCCATTTTACTTTTATAACTGCTAAGAATTTCCTGAGTTTGTTCATAATAACATCAAATGTTTACTTTTATCTTATAGGCTCTTTCATTTTGTGTTTCTCAGTTTTCAACATTATCAGGGTGGTTGGTGAGTGACCTGGCAGTAAGCAGAACTGTTCTTCCATCTCTGGACACAGAAACAAAACAGTTGTCTGTCGGTAACTATGAGTTGCCAGGTGTGGAGAGCTATTTTTGGCTGGCACCAGAAAATTACCATGGCAACCTCTTGGCTAGCTATGGATCCAATGTGAGCTTCAGTGTGAGTTGGGTTGTAATGCGTGGAGACACGAGTGGAAGGCCAACAGTTGGACCCAATATTGTTCTTATTGTGAGTACTGAGGAATATCAGCCATGCCTACAGTAACAACCTGAAATGTTGTGCACAAAGACTGCATTATTTGCAGCCTTAAAATAACTAATAGTTCCAGGTATTTTTTAAAGAGTTGATTATTCTGGTGAAGAAATGTTCTGCTTTTATGGAATATGAATGTTCATTATAATATTCACAAAAGCCTGGTACAAAGACCTATCCTTAGCCTGTAGAGTCCAGTCCACACACACCTTATTTTTTTAGATTAATTTGATCTTATCCTTTCATTTGCATCTAGATTTTACCATAATCTGATAAAGAATTTATATCTGATATCAGAAAATATGTTTTGTTAATGTTGTTGGTATTTGGCAGTAACTGTTGCCAATGAGTAACATCAAATCAAGAACTAGAATATGTGTTACTAATGATCACATAAAATAATACATGTAAATTGTAACAGTAATAAAATCTAATATTAAAATATTACTCAAGAAAAGCAGATTTAAAAATCTCACCAGACCAATTTTATTAAATAAAATTATTGAATAATATGTCAATATATTTGCTATAATATACCTCATTTAGTGACATTTTTAATACATTTTCCTCATTTATAACCTTGCAAGTTATTATGGAGTGAATATGACATAGAACTCCTGAGTTGAGAGAATTTCAAACTATCAGAATTAAATTATCTTATTTATTCAGAGCTTATTAAATTTATGTCATCACATTAGTTATCCTTCTATAAAAGTCACTGAGGGAATTATAATTCTATTGCTTTCATCTTATGCACGTCTTTGGAATATTACATGGTAAGTATGAAGCCCAGTCTTTATTAAATATTTGTATTTGAATAATCCTGCACATATCAAACACATTAGTTACAAAATCTATAGCAATTATAACATTTTATAAGACTTTCATAATTATATTTATAAAAATATTATGATTCATATGTTATAAAGGCTGATAATAATGTTGACAAGCCTAAGTATTTTAAACTCTTGGTTATATATTTTATTGAAAATCATTATTCAATAAGCTATTAATATTGCTCCTGATATGTGTATGTAATATTGTTTTTCCCAGGGCAGCAATGGATTGCGGCTTGGTGCAGGAAATCACGCGTATAAGTCTCCTAATGCTACACTCACCATTCCTCTTCATGAGGATGCCTGGTACCATATACCAAATTATGTTAGAGATATCACTGGACATGATTATAATGGTGAACCAGCTAGCAGAGATGATCTGATGAGCATACTTACTCATGTCAAACACCTGCTACTCAGGGCAAAGTTTCATACTGACCAAGTTGAGGGGAGGTAAGATACTATCAACATGTTGAATTAAAAAAATATATAAATTTCTGCACTAATTCTGGCTCTTAAATTTTCCCCATTGTCACCCATCTCTTTACTGTATACATCAGGAGTTCTCAACCTATGGCCTAGGGGCCACTTGCATCCTTCTGGTGTCCTTGTGTGGCCTGCATGCATGTGTATGTTTTCTGTAATATTGCATCATTCTGTATAATGAAGAATAGTTACCAGCTGTGTTAAGTGTTTAATTTTAAGTGAATAATTAATAATGCATTAACTTCATGGAGCAGTGTTATTGTTGAGAAGCCAATAGTATTTTCAGTTAGTCAAGAAATTCCCTACTTTAATGGAACTTAGAGGTTCATTTACTGCATTTACAAGAGCCCACTGCTGGTCCCTTTCCTGGGCCAGACGAATCCAGTCCACACCCTCCAAATCTATTTCTCTAAGACCCACTTTAATGTTATCCTCTCATCTAAGTCTAGGCCTTTTGAGTGGTGTCTTCCTTGCAGGTTTTTCAACTGAAATTTTGTATTCATTTTTGTATGCATTTATCTCCTCCATGTGCATTATATGCCCTGTCTATCTCATCCACTTTGATTTGATGATCCTAATAATGTTTTATGAAGAGTACATATTACATAATTATCTCCAGTCATATGTCATTTTATTGCTGTAGGTTTAGTTGTTATCACAAAACCAACAATTAAATATAGGTTTCATGCAGAAGGCACGTTAAATTGTACAAAAAATGTGCTAATGAAACTTGTCAATTTTTGGTCTTTACTGAAACACCAAAGTTCAGGTTCTGGTGTATCAGAATCTGTAACTGAATCAGTTCAGTTATGTCCCTGAGACTGAAACAATGATTTCTGAAGATTGCTGTTTGTTTTGTTTCCCCAAACAGCCTAATAGACGCTGAGGTACAGACAGCAATAGCTGGAGGGACGGGGTCTGCGGCGCACTTGGTTGAACACTGTGACTGTCCACCTGGCTACACAGGGCTGTCCTGTGAGGAGTGTGGGTATGGCTATGTTCGTGTATGGTCCAGTCTAGGTGAAGGAGAATGCAGACTGTGTGACTGCAATGGGCATGCAGCAACATGTGATCCTGTCACAGGAAAATGTGCTGTAAGTGTCTGGGCTTATAATACAAAGAAATGAACATGAAAAGTAGATTAAACATTCACAAGTTGAGCTTAAATTTAAATTTATAATGTAATATAGTTCTCACACCGAGAAACAGATTTCTTGAAAATCCATGTAATATAAAATATTTGTCTACAGTATGTCCATGAACTTACAATGCAATTTTTATTTTTTAACAATTAATGCTACAAAAAAGCCCATATTGCTACTTTTTGGGTGTACATCTGTTTTCCCAATTCATTCTACATCCAAATGAGAAAATTTGCATTTTCAGCTATGTCTCTGATTTTTTCTGTTTGAACAATCTTGTGTTACCAATTTTTTCTCTTGATACAACTTATTTTGCATACAACAGATGTTATGCCATTTTGATGATTATTTTTAAGATTATTTATTTCTTAAGTTGTTCTCCTCCATTTTATTTCTGAATGACTAAAATCTTTACTGAGAGAACCACTCTGTATTTATTTGCATTGGTTAACTTGTGAGGTCTGTTTCTTAATCCTGTTTTGCTTGATGTTTTGGGAACAAACTAAGATCACCAAGTCATGATTGTCTTTGTATTGTTACATGATATATTATTGGCCAAGACTCTACAACATGACTTTATTACCAAATATGTGATCAAGGAATTAATATTACATTCCAGGTTTGTGAGCATAATACAAATGGCACCAAATGTGATTACTGTATAGCCGGTTACTATGGAGATGCAACGCAAGGTACTCCGTCAGACTGTCAGCAGTGCGCCTGCCCTTTGGTGGAGGCTAGTAACAACTTCAGTCCAAATTGTGAGCTAAAGTTACCAGACAGGGGAACTACTGACCATATCTGTACAGACTGCCCACAGGGATATGATGGAGACCACTGTGAAAGGTACAGAAGTTAATTATGAAGACTTTCATTCTCTTTGCATGGTCACTGAAGGAATCACACAGTGAGGATTCTTTCTGATATTTACTCTCTTCATATTATTAACTCTTTTAAGTCCACATATTTTTATTAGACAGTTCCCTTCTATATCAGTTTATATAAACACAAGACAAAACATACAAGAATTTTTTTTTCTAAATGTTAACATTGTCAGGATCGTCAGACTGAGTCTGACATTGGACCAAAACATATCCAAATATTGAACAAATTCCAAAAGACCTGAAAGAGTTAAGATTTTAAATCAAAGGAGTTATAAAGGATTGGAAAAAGGGTGCAGGAATTATGATTTGGGAAATGTGTACTGAATTTTGGCACATTGAATGAGTAATGAGCAAGTGCATTTTGAGGAAATAAAGAGTTTCTCAAAACAAAAACAGAGATTTATTAGAATATGGTACTAAATAGTTTTCCTTGGGATCATGTCACACATCATAAGTATTTACTGATGCATTTCTTCTTTCTCAGAAGTTAACTGTGTGCAGATAAAACAGACATATCATCTAAGGGAGTAATGTGAATTCCACTCAAATAAGGAAGATGATTCAAAGGATTTTTGACAATCATAAAACCAGTATATAAACAAAAAATGAATCAAGCTTATAAATTTTCTACAAAAATTATCATAATGATATTATAATTATCATTATATTGCTGTGTTCATTGTTTTCTTATGTGTCACACTTCTAAGCAACCAGTTAGTAATAAATATGAAGTGCCTACTGTATGTGTGTTTATATGTAGTTTAAATTTCTCATTTCAGATGTAGCAGTGGATTCTATGGCTCACCTGCAGAACCAGGTTCCACTTGCAAGCGTTGTGACTGTGGAGGCGGACCATGCGATGAACGTACTGGTCAGTGCTTGCGGTGTCGTGGTAATACTCAGGGTTGGAGATGTGAGCAGTGTATTCCAAACCATTATGGCAATCCTTCACAAGCTGACTGCAAACGTAAGTCACGAGAATGAGATGTAAATCATATTTCATTTAATACAGAGAATGACTCTAAAATGAACCAGAGAAAGAAGCTTTTGGTTTTATGCCTTTATTACTGCATTTATGGGCTTTGTGTCATCAGGGTGATGAGTGATGATGGAGGCAGCAAGGACCTCTGAAACGCTCGCAAACGTCTACCAGACTACATGGCGCTACAATCTAAAAGAAAGCCATCTTCATCTTTGATTGTGCATGTACATTAAATTTTTATCAAGACTTGGATCATGTTCTTTTGTTTACTTGGAGTTCTGTAAAAGCTTTTATGTTTATCATACGAATCATTTGATAATTTTTTATGAAACTTCATATCCAGCACTTCTGTTATGCCTCTGTGATGAATGTATGCTTGTTACTGTTGTAGCATGTGCCTGCAATGAATTGGGCTCTGAGCAGAACGGTGGGTGCGATTCTAAGACTGGACAGTGCAAGTGTAGAGAGAGATACACTGGACGAGCATGTGACAGCTGCCAGGTATGAACAGTTTTTTTCTTCCTTTGTGTTTTATTTACAGGATGAATAAAGATTTATTCTTACATGTGTCTGCACACTGTCAACACATACACCCTAATACACAGAAACTTTTGTTTCTCAATCATATTTGTGTTTACCTCTACTCAGTGAGTCGCCCTAGATGGACTAGTGGTTAGCTTGCTCACCACTGGACCCAAGGTTCACGGGTTCAAATGAGGCTGAGGTTGATGGATTTTTAAGGGTGTTATCTGTAATTTGGCAGTAACTGCAGGTATATAATATAATAATGCACCAGAAGAGAAGAAAAGATTAACCACATTTTCATTGTTTTGTATATTACTCAAAACATTTTGCATCATCAGTGAGCTGATACGCAGTTTAAGAAACACTGCTCTCTTGCATTTCTGAAATGGTGTTAAGGAACCAAATACATGAGCATTTCTGTTTTAAATTATTTTAGTCACACATTTTATGTAAATAGAATAGGTTATTACTAGAGTGCCGGCCACAGTGGCCACACGGTCTGAGGCATGGACCTCGTGCGCCTGGCCGCTGGGACCGTGGGTTCGAGTCCCACTCAAGGCATGGATATTTGTCTGCGTCCTTTCTCTTCCAGTCTGATGGATAAAGACTGACCATGGAAGGCAAGCCGAAACCACCGTGGTATCTTCGCAAGTGGCAGCCCCAAAATGGGGTTGCAGACCAATCCTAGGATTGATAACCAAAAAAAAAATTATTAGAATGACCAAATAAAAAAGCTAAATGTGTAAAGCACATGAGTATTAAAAATGTTTAAAAACTTCTAATCTAAAATCCTGTGAGGAATAGATTGCTTCAGAGGCATAGCCAAGGAAGGATCTTAAATAAAGATGGTGCAGTTACATAGACCGAATTTAAGTTTCATTTTACATGTATTTTTTGTATCTTGCAGCCTGGTTTTGGCAATGTAACAGCTGGTTGTGTGGTATGTTCATGTGATTCTGTGGGATCCTTATCAGAAGAATGTGACCCTATCTCTGGGAAATGCAACTGTCAGACTGGGGTTGGAGGTCCGAGGTGTAATAGATGTGAAAAGCTGCACTTTGGATTTTCGTCATCAGGTTGTCAGAGTGAGTACCCACAGTCTGTGGCCATTTTGATCCATAGCATGTGACTTTGCCCTAGTACGAATATGTGTTGAACAGTTATTTGCACGTTTGAATGTTTGATGCGTGTGTGTATGGGATTCTAGCAGGAATTTTCTTGACTAGGTACTTTCTCATGAGTGACGATGCCGTATTCAGTTAACTAATTTCAGAATATGTTGTGAACTAGTAAATTCATTGAAGGAAAGTCATTTTGAATATTCTGTATGAATATATTTATGATGAAGTCAGAATTTAATTAAGTATTATGCATATAAAATAAGCAAACAAACAAACAAACTATTAACACTATAAAGAAGATACTAGTGCCATACGCATTTCAACCTCAAGAGGTCATCATCAGTGGCAACAGGGAAATTAATTCACTGAATCAAAATGGTTTAAAATTATCATTCTGCCTCCGTCATCAGGGCGATGAATATGCCAATAGCCAAACAACCAACCAAAAAGCTAACTAAGGGCGGAGGCCTGCGCTAGCACAAGCACCGTCCCTTCCTAGGTCAAACCATTCCTGTGCACAAGGCGCATTGCTGGAAATGGTAAACGATCTTAGTGTAAAAAACGGAAATTTTGCTATCGCTAACGGGGTTACGTAGTGGCGGCAGCCTCGACCATTCAAACTGGGATCTGTTGCTGCTGATGAGTGGTTATCCCGTCAGGCAAGTTGTCCAAAAGAATTTGGTTGGATGGATCTCTGGGGTTTGAACCCAGAGACGGAGGGGCCGTTTCGACTGAAGGCCTCTGCGGCATGGCGGGAAGATCACTTCAGCTGATGGCCTCCATGATCGAGGGGGGTTGTGGGCCGTGCCCCTATTGAGTTATACCCTGGCATTCGCCTTACAACTGAGGAAAAGCACGGAATGCCAGTTATCGAATGTGTAGAGTATATATATATATATATATATATAAGCTCGAAGTCAGGGTGGCCAACTATTGAAAATTTACTTTTTACACTACAGTAAGTATCAAAAGTTTGAGGGCCAAATTACAGAAACAAGTAAGGATCTGTATCTCTTCAATGATTGCAGGTGCTATAAGGATCTGGTTATTATGAAAAATTTCCATATGACACCAACAAAATATTTACTTTTAAACTTGGGGTTACATGACTTTAGAACAACTGTATAATTTTATCCCAGTTTAAAGGACTTCTTTTTGATAAGACAGTCTGTGCAGAATTTTTAGTTAATCTAAAATCCTTACTAATAAATTTCATATTTGGAGAACATAAGTAAACAGGAATTTGTTACATAACTGACCAAGGATGTAGTACTTCATAAAACAAAAAAAGGATTTTCCATGCAGCGAGAACTACTATGCAGTCATCTGCGTTTATACACTTTGTTTTGTCACGTTTAGAACTGGTATACACCTATTTCATAATCCTTTGTAGTCACATAAAAGAAATGTTTTCGTGGTTAGATAAAGGTTATTTATTGCTAATTGTGATAATAAATGTGAGGTAGCCTGTTCATTAAAATAGCAGTGTAGATCATGTTATTGTTCTACGTGGAAGACTAAGACATTATGAGAATATTCCATTAGAATGAGGCTTTGTTTTGATAGCAGTAGTGATGGTAGGATGGATGGGGTACAGCCGTAAGTGGATAGAGTCGTCAGAGCCACTCGGTTTTATCTCATGCACTTTGATATTACGTTCTGGGACGAGTGAAATGGAGTAGTCGGACTGTACAAGGAGTTAGTTTCATCTCGATGGCTCTGCATGCTGTAAATTAGGGCTTGGATGGAAAGACACGTGCTGAGAGTAGCTCCGAGGTGGGGAGTTAAGGAAATTTAAGGCTTAATTAGATCTGCCAGTTGTGTCCATAATACGGTTTAGCAGAACAAAATGTGCAATCTCTCATGATACCTGTGAAAGTATTGCTTTTGCTTTTATCTTGTTTCTGTTGTTTTGATTTTGATTTATTTCATTCAATATAGTCAGTCAATTCTTTGAGGTAAAAAAGTTACTTGTGCCGACATGAAACGGACGAAGGACTGGGGGAAACAACTGGTTATGTTGCAACCCATTAGGTAAAGTTATCTTTATTGCAGTGGCAGCTCTTAGAACAATGTGTTTTGCATGTCTGGGCACTTGAATATTCAGTTGGCTGTTGTAAAGCAAATTTAGGCTGGACCACTTAAATTGCCTGAAGATTTGGAGACCTAAGTCTGTTTTTAATGTCAATGTTAGAATTATTGGCCATCAACCGACAACTGTAATAGTTGTGTACGTTTCAACGTTTTCAGTAAACACGTCGGTTTCTTTCGTATGAAATGCAGACTAATTGGTTTGATACCACTCATGTCATGGATAGGAAATATAATTTCAGAATGATTATTATATATTTCAGACGATTTTTACGAAATTTAGTATAAACATCATGCCACTTTAAGTTAAAGTACTCTTATAATGAGAGAAATAAGAACTGTATAAAACGTGTCGAATCCTCCGTGATGACGTCATCTGACAGGTGCCAGGCACCAGAGGACGCTCTGACGTCATTGGTGTAATTCTACAGGCCACACCAGAATTGTTACGCGATGCAATTATTTACTTTCTTGTATCTTTTAACTACGTTCCTATCGGTCGTGATGGCTGCCGAGCCTCGTAGACTGTAAGCTGCTCTCGTCTCTAGTTACGACAGAGTTCTGATTAATTTTAGAAATTTTCCGTGTTTAAATTTAGGTACCCCACCCCCAATAGCCGTATTACAGGAGTTTGCCTTGGATGTTAATAAGATAGTAGCTGGGTAATAATTAGTCGGTGTGCTTAAACTTTCCGAGTATAAGTAATTAATTTAAAGTACCAGGTTCTCTGCGGTTTGTATGTGAAGAAACGATGTTGGCCATGTATTGCCCAAGGTCACTAGTCAGTGCCACTCCTTACTTATCTTGGCCTGAACTCCACCCTGGATTAAACTAAAAGGAAGTCGTAATTTATGACGAAAGTTAATGGCTCTGGTGGTTTTAAATTTCTTCGTCGGTAATTTAAAATTTAAATTCCTAATTGATGGACACGCTTATTATACCGGATTTATGTAACTATATTTACTACCAGTACGTTCATAAAACTTATGTAATACTGCGAGGTTGTCATGAAATAATGTCGGTGTTTCAGATTGAAATATTTATTAAAAGATCTACAGGAAATTAGGCCCAATCTAGCGTTGTTCGTGACGATAACAAGAGACGGCTTTAATCACTGACATACGTATCATCAATGATGGAATGAATCTCTAAAGAGAATCCCGAAAAATACTCCAGCCAAAACCCACAATGGTTTCTGAAATGTTACAATTTAACTATGTTTTAACCCTTTAAAGCCCAGTGGTAACAATATATACCACCTACGTTGATGGTAATTACCGCTGGATTTTACTGTTAGTTTGCAGTACCATGGACGTTATTGTTGAACAGCGTTTGGAATCTTTCATAACATTATCTTGTTTTTAAAACGCCTTTTTTCAATTAACCAGCGTTTGTAACGCAGATTGGTGGGTGGAGTCTAGTTATAAAGGGCGTCTCCCGAACATCTTACGCATTAAACGTATGTGACATACGGCGTACACGCATATAATTTTCAGTGTGCCAGTATTTAAAATGGGCTCTAACAAATTGCACAAAAATGGGATTTTGTATTTCTCGTGACGTGGGAAGTGGGGCGAGGAGAAACGTATTCCAAATTTTAGTCGGAAAATCTGAATAGACAACTTGGAAGACCAAAGCATAGATGGTGGGATATTTTTAAAATTGATGTTAAAGAAATAGGTTGTAAAAGTATGGATTAGGCTAATAAGATTCAGAATAGGCACTAGTATCAGGCTGTTTTGAACTCGAGAATGATCCTTCGGCTTTCGTAAAAAAATGTCGGTGTGTATCTTGGCTAGTTCAGCGATATTAACTTCCGAAGAAAGAATCAACTTCATGGAGTTAATTTATTAGATTATATCATCATTGTTATTAGATTGTTAAGCTTGTTTTTTTAACGGCGGTTAATTATTTTTCTTGCCGATAGACTCTGTACCAAAGAAACGCTGATGGAATTCGAGCCATCTGCATTAAAAAACAAGTTGGATAGTAAGTTGAAGCCTCGATTATGTCGCGAACGGACGATGTTTCGATAAAATGCAAATAATGTGCGTTAATACGCTTCTGTATTTGGATATGCAATGGTTTCGTGCCGACTTTGCAGATCGTAATTTATAGTCTTGTCTTGTCTTGTCTGCTTGTTCCCATTAGTAGGCACAATGGGCCGTGTGAGGTCAGTCACTTGTTGTAACTACGTTTTTGACAAATGAAGGGGAATTATTTTGAAGAACTGCTTTTCTCATTTCGAATTCTGAAAGTGTGACGTAATTCATTATTAAAATTAAGTAGCCTACGCCTAATGGGTCCACTGAATTAAAGCTCTTTTTTCTCTGGTAGAAAATTTTAACAAAATATTTCTCTAATGATTAAATGGAATCGGGACGTAACACTGACCATTCCCATCTAGCGCCGAGCTCAAAAACGAGTAGGAGCTATCCAAATCTCCCCTTGAATGCCTCAATGGCGTGCAGCGGGACAGTTTTACTGAACTTCTCAAAGTAGATGTCAGTTTTGTGTTACTTGACACAAAATTATCACCTTCAGCAGAAAAGCATGTCTCCGTAACAGATGTAACATCGGTTGACATGCCATTGCCTGAAACCGAGTGTGTTATTACCACAAAATAACAAATTTTGTAGATCGCAGTGCTGAATTGTCTTGCTCTCTCGTTCTCCTCCCGTATCCTTTTGGCGGTGCGTCTCTTGCTATAAAGATTCGTTAATTGTCAACGTTCTTTGAAAGTACGTGAGACAACGCAAATATTTCGCTTTTTAGTCATGTCGTCAGCGGCCGAAGCCCCACTATAAAACAGGTAACTTACTGTATTGTGAGACAGGTTAATGTAAAGAAAAAGGGGCCGGCCTTTGAAGTCTTCGTTCTCAGATTCCAGGTTTTGAGTTTCTAACTTGGTTCCGAATGCAAACAGGGCACATGTTACTCGGATAAATTTTAAATGTGGGTTATCACAGAAAACAGAGTTCTAATAATCGAAAGTTGCACTTGAAAATTATGTAGGAAATTATTTAATAAAGATTTCTGTCTTCTGGGTTGTTGCGCTGTGTAGTCTGGTCGATGTTTACCAACGTTTCAGATGTCATACTG
>NW_019059662.1:122170-135592 GCF_000696155.1 Zootermopsis nevadensis | reverse complement strand
GTAAACATCGACCAGACTACACAGCGCAACAACCCAGAAGACAGAAATCTTCATCGTCCTGATGACGGAGGCAGTATGACCGCTGAAACGTTTGTAAACATCGACCAGACTACACAGCGCAACAACCCAGAAGACAGAAATCTACATACTCACCGCCGTGAAAACCTCAAATCATACAAATTGTTTAATGTTTCCGAGAGTTAACTTATTACCCATATTGGTTTTATTTCCTGACGTTGTACACTTCTAACGTTTTCGTAAACAATTAGGCCAACTAACTGCGTGAAGCTGAATCCTTGAGAAAAAGTCTATCTGTTGATCAATAAATTTCCTACCTTTTATTGAACCCACGGGTTCATTATCTTGTTGAAATTATCCCGCCACTGGACCCTACCTTAGGTCATATGAATCCAACCCAAATCCACACGTGTCATTTCTTTAAGATGTTTTTTAAAAAATATTATCCTCCCATTAGTCCCGCTCCGTAGCCGCGTAGTCTGAGGCATCATGCTTCAGACCGGCGATACAGAATGCGCGCTGGTTCGAGTCTCGGGGGGGAAGAAATTTTCTCATGAGCTTTCGACCAGTGTATGGGACCGGTGCCAACCCAGCATCGTGAGGAAATTGGGGAGCTACAATGAGTAGCGTAGTAATCCGGTCTTGGAAACTAGCAATGGCTGGGGGTTCGTCGTGCTGACCACACGTCACCCTATATCTGGTTGGATGATCGTTCACCTCTGCTTAGGCATGTCAACGTGAGACCAGCTAGTCGGCTTTGGCTCTCTGGAGCTGTTATGCCACGGATTTAATTTTAATTTAATTATCCTCCCATTTTATCAGTTAGCATAGTTACCATGCGTGCTACGTATACTTCCTCTGTAGCTGCTCATTATGTAAATTTCTCCATTAAACTTTTATTTTCCCTCGGGTCAAAATATTTCCCTCAGCAAACCTGTTCTGAAACATCCTCAGTCTATTCGTGTCCCTGAGGAAGAAACAACTACTTTCACACCCATGTAAGATCAATGCTTATTTATAATTAAGTATATTTTGATACTAAATAGGGTGCGGGGATAGAGTTTGAGATAGGGTATGATGAAATTGAAGATTCTCAATTAAATGGTTACCGGGAATTGAACCCCGGTCGGTCAGCGCCGAGCCATTCATTTTACTGATTCATCTCGGCTGCCCTAGCAGGTACAAGGTTAAAATATTTGGTACTACTGGCAATGCAGTTGCTTTGGGTTTGAATTGTACCTTCCAGTTTTGAAGTCGACTATACTTCAGTGACAGTGTACATATTACTTTTGCTGTTCGTTGCACCAAATATAATTCAGAGTGTCAGTTTTCTGAGATTAGTAGCAGCAACTGTGAACATTCCTCTCCTTGTCAGTATCTTATAGCAAGATACGCCTCTGTCAGATGATGGATGCCTTTGTGGAAGTCCGTTGAAAATGTTGACTTCATTCTGGTCGGCGAGTTCTTGTTTCTGTGGTAGTACGGCCCACACACGCCCCGAGAGGCGAAGAAGGATTCTCAGATTATTTGAAAGGTAAATTGTATCAGACTAGCAAGACAGCGTTTTTGCCTCTTTATAATCGTAGACATACTCTCATGTCATTCGCGTGATTGGACTGGGCAGTAAAGGAAAGAGAATCATTGCCTTCCGAGAAGGATATTTCTGTTGGTGATCTCTTTTCAGACAAAATGGGGGGGGGGGGAGATACACGTGTGAGGGATATTAATACATGTACGTTAAGACGTTCGTCGAGAAATTTCAAAACGCAGAAGATTTTCCCTTTTTCTAATGGTAAAAGTCAGAATCGTCATGTCTTCTGTACGACGGATCAAGTTTTATACCCGTAAGATGCGGTAATTACATTTATAATTGGCTTTGAATTTTTTGATATATACGTTTTTAGTTAGTAGATAGGGTGACGAAAGATTTACTGTCGTAAACAAAATTTTCTCCAGAATTATTTTCTCGTGGTTAATTCTCATACGTAGACGAAATTATTGTTGGTTATCACTGTGGGTTGGGGTATAATAGATGTGGCGCTTGTGGTTTTTTGTGCAGACGAACTTGGGTACATGTTCTGTATCTGAAGGCAAGTCCTGCACTTCGAAGTAAACTGCAGCCTTCATCTGTAGCCTGTTGGTTATTCACGTGAACCCACGAGAGTCGGCACACACAAACAGGCGGTGTGTGATTCATGATTCTCCGGCCTCTGAATGCCAATGCTAAATCCCGCCACTTTGCATACGGAAATTGTGTTATAGATCTTTGCATGCCGCAGTGTAGCAGCGTAGACCTCCCTTGATCGGAAAGAAAACTGTTTGTCGATGCACGAAATTATTGGAAGTGAATTAATTTTATACTTGTGGATGCAGATCGTGAATAAACCTTGTAAAATACGAGTAAATATTTATGATCTTGGTATCGACGTTTGCAACATGACTCATGAAAGCGATAAAATCGATTATACATGAATGTAAAAGGATGATTTATTGGCTGTGATAATTAGAATTCTGAAAGGCGTAGAACACAGTTTGCAGACGACAAACTAGTAGTGTGGTATCAGACATTTAACACCGCTATCGGACACCATCGTGAGTCACTTCGATCCGCCTTCCACCTTCACAACATTTTTTCATAAGATACGTCAATACATTATTCTCCCAACTCCTCATCGGTCTTACAACTGGACAGTTTCCAAGCGATTTCCGAAACAAAATTCTGTATAGATTTCTTGTCTACCCGGTCTAAGTTACAGGTCCAACTTGTCTGTTGATCTGTATATCGACAAAGCCCGTGAAAGAAAGTTCAACAAATGATTGGCCCCCCTCGAGCTGAACAAGTAAAGAAATAACTCCTCACGTTTCGTTCGGTCAGTTTGAATTGAGATCCTGGTGGCCCGTTTTCCCTTCGTTGTGCGTGTATAAGTAATCTGTTTTAACTCTTCTTTTTCATCTCGTCACGCACTTTTCAAGATGAGAATTAACTGTCCACGTGGCGTGACCCTCAGTTCACACGTGTGTGCTGTCATACATCTGTACCAGTCGTGTTTAGCTGCACAAAGTCTGTTTATTTCTGTCTCATCGTGGTCTTATTTTCATATTCCTGCATTCTTATGGGACAAATATTTATATTCCTTGAGGAGAAATTTTGTGGTCTCTTTGACAAATTAGGATGTACCGCGGGTGAAAAACGTTTGTCGAACACTGCACGGAAGTACACATGAGTTTATCTGCTAACTCCATGGAAATCATTGTCGAAAAGCTAGATAGTAGCTCAGCTGTGTAGTGTTTCGTAACTTACTCTTTTTTCACGATGAAGAGTTGTAGACTTCACGCTCAACCCCTACGGAGAATATTCCTTGTTGGCTGTCTGCGAGTGCCTAGACCCTATTCAGTATATTCGCTGCTGCCGTCATATTTGAAAGTTGCCTCTTCAACCTTAACCTGTCGTGTCTTGATGACAAGGGACCCACTTAACACGCCCAGTTGTACACGGTTCGAAATTTACTTTCATCACATACGCATTCCTTGAAGCGTTAAGTTTATGAAGTGTTTGCTGGCTTCATAGAAGGTGTCGGACATTTTAAGTAATCCAATTTAAAATTATATAACATTACTCTTGGCCAGTCATGTTTTTTTAAACATGACAAAGCCATTATAACTTGACTTTTTTTTAGATTATGTTGAAGTTTCAATGCTTCAGAAGGTCTGCTTTTCTTGCATTCCAGTACGTGATCGTAACGTACTCAGTTTTTGCTAATGAAAGTGCATTTTAATCACGGACACAAAAGTAAAGAGTTTTTACTCAGGTGTTGATAGTTGCTCATCTTGTTAAGTAAATTCCTAACTACGAAAACAAAAGGCCCGTCACAGGTGATCATATCCCTTGGTTATAAACGTTGTAATTACTTTTATATTTACAATACACGTAGTTTCATAATATTTAAATTTGCATAGTCAGTCTTATAATGAGCCGGGATAGCTCAGTCAGTATAGTGACTAGCTACGGGCTGGACGACCGGGGTTCGATCCCCGACTGGGGCAGAGGATTTTTCCTCTATCCTCTGCGTCCAGACCGGCTCTGGGGCCCACCCAGCCTCCTCTACAATGGGTACCGGGGTCCTTTCCCGGGGGTAAAGCCGGCCGGGGCGTGATGCTGACCACTCACCCCCATCTAGTGCCGAGGTCAAGGAAGAGAGGAGCTATACCTCCACTCACCCCAAACGCCTACATGGCGTATAGTGGGACAAACTTTACTTTACTTTTAGTCAGTCTTATAGACATGTCTGCCAAAACAACGTATTCCTTATGTGAGGAAGCGTGTTGGAAAGCGTCCAATGAGAAGACTGAGAAGGAGATGGGCGTGAAACATTAAAGCAAATTTGAGAGAGCTAGGTTATGCGGATGGGAAGTTGATGGCAGTTTCTCATGATTTTGTAAAATGGTGAGCTTTGATGTCAGCGGTGTTGAACTATCCTATTAATAAATATTATCTAAATATTCCTCGTTTTTTCCCCTGTATTTATGATCTTACCGTGGTTTTACCATGTCATAACTTTTTCTTTCTGTAATAATTTAATGCGCGTTACTTTATAAGATTTGAGGTTTTCACAGTGGTGATGATGAAGATTTCTGTCTTCTGGGTTGTTGCGCTGTGTAGTCTGGTCGATGTTTACCAACGTTTCAGAGGTCATACTGCCTCCGTCATCAGGGCGATGACATCGACCAGGCTACACAGCGCAACAACCCAGAAGACAGAAATCTTCGCGCGTTACTTTGTTCATAAAGTCTTTGGTTATCTTGAAACCTCCCTTCGCATTCAGATTTGTTCATGTGACAAAATGGAACAAGTCTTAAGTTTATTGCAGCGAAGATTAACACCAAACTATGTGCGATTGCATGCAAGATAATGGGCTGCTATAGCGAAGATTAGTCAAGAATCACGCAAGAGAGACCACCCGCGTCTCGTCTCCACGTCGTTCGCCTTTTGTAGTCATTAATACAAACGAGTACATGAGAGGCAGGATTGGATCTATGGACCAAATCACGGTCGTCTCCTCGTACCTTGACTGAGAAAACGTTTTTGCATCAGCCGAGCCTTAAGTATCATTATCGCTTGTCTTCAGGTTTTTGCATTTAGTGTTTAATGAACTTCGGCTGCTGAGGATAAGTCGAATGTTGAAAATTATCCGTTTTGGCGGACATTGCAGTTACCATCTTCAGAATGAATATGTGAATATGTATACGCTGTGCATACATTATTAACAGGTTTGCTCCCAAGCTCTTTCTGCCAGGTACGAATTTCGACCTGTGATCCATCAGTGACACTAAAAATAATGATGTTTGCTTTATGAATCGTGTGACACTGCTGGCTTTCACAGACCCCCGCAAACTTTCCTGTCCCAGCTGTGGTGTTCGAAATTCACCATTTCACCCCATAAAGACAGAGCTTCTATATACCGATATAGCCCTGTGACGTACCATGTCTCGCACGACACTTACATTAATTATAATTACCTTGTTTTAAACTTCCTAATAACATTTCATGAAGCGTTCGAATTTTTAATCTCTGCATTATGTAATTTTCTCATTTCTTCTGTTCATTAAAACACCCTTAACTTTATTCCCTTTAGTTTAAAAGACCAAGTTTTATACCTATACAAAACAATGGGTAAGACTGCGCAGTTTTTGTACTTCAATATTTATTTTTTGTAGGAGACGAGAAGATAGATAGTTATTTCCGATTTTAATTTATTCGTTAATGCATTATTGATTTCTTACTGTGTTTACCAGATTCTGAACTTTGCTACTTTTTCGAAGGATTCATTAGCCATTCAATTTCTTCGATTTGTTCTCTGTGTTCTGGTGACGAGACAGGGACATTTACTTATCTCTCGCGTTTATTTCTAGACAAACGTCATTCCTGTTGTCTGATAGAGTTTATGTACTTTTCTTTATGATATTTATGTTTCCGCCCAATAAATTAATATAATCGGCATGGACCAGAAGCTGATTTTTGAAAGTACAGTGATAAACGATGTGCATTTATCAAAAATGTTAATCCGTCGTAAACCATATCAATAAGAGAGAGGAAGGCTGCGTTTGCGATGAATCGCCCTGATGACGGAGGCAGTATGACCTCTGAAACGTTGGTAAACATCGACCAGACTACACAGCGCAACAACCCAGAAGACGGAAATCTTCAGTTAGTAACATACTTTGTCCCTGTCCCTAAGCACTGTGAAGGCGTATAGGGGATATGGAAGTGAACATCCCCGTAGTCTTACTCGGCACATTTATGTGTTGATGATGAGGTGCGCCTTTACTGTGATGGAAAGGCCCGTGGGTCAGTCGGGTGCAGGAGGGATGGTACATAGAGACTTCTTCTGGAGTTGATGATATGAAGTAAAACTCCTGTGCTCCTGGCATGAATTCAACCCCGACCATCTTGTTACTAGCTCTACACGACCTCTTTAACACCCCGTTAGACAGAAAAAATGTAATAAAGTCTCGCGAGCATTCACACTTATATCTGCATCGTATCTTTGATAGGAATCAACGTCGTAGTCGCATGATGATCATATGAAAAGTGTAAATAAATAAATCAAAAATTGAGGAACGGAATAAGTGAAGAAGTTTTTTTTTTATTTACAGCAGATAGGTGAAAAGATAATATTAAAATTTATATTGAAGTAATACGGAAGTGCGATTTGAGCTAGGGTCACTAATTCAGTTCATAATTTCGGTAGGTTTTAAGTATGTCATTTGCTAGATAATTCAGTTGACTTCCCAGAGAGTTGCGTGTAGATCAGCTTTAAGGTCAATGAAGTATGCAAAATCACAAAGAACGCTGTCTTGTTAAATCATGCAGAGAGCTGGAACCTACCTTCATCTGCTTAGCGATGCGGTATGTGCCGAAGATTGCACGGACGCCTTTCGGCAGCGTATCGGACCACCCAATTCGGCATCAGCAACCCGTCGTGCAGTTAACAGTTCCCGTTTTTCCCCTCTTCTGAGACTTGCCACGTCTAGTCGTCACTTCACGTCTGCACGAATCTGGACCTTATACTTTGTCTCTGTTTTCCGAGGTTAAAGACAGGGCTTATAAAATATGTTGGCATAATTAAGCTTGTGCCGAATCTAAACATCATCAAACCCTGATTAAACCAATTAATTTGCTTCATAATATTATATGTTTCTTACTCAAGATGTAATGTAAGCTGGCAGTGTAAGAGAAGAAATATGAGATTATTATTTCTTGTATCGTGTTGTGTAAGAAGCAAGTAGCCCAGGCCGAGTGTAATCCCAACGACTGTTTCTTCATTTTGGTTTAGAGCGATATGCAGCTGGAATTTTTATAGGTTTGGTTGGTCGTAATTTTTGCCAACACAAAATTTGTTTCGCATAAAATTTGTACATATATCGTCTGGAGTTTATTGACCTGTTGTCTTATTTAAATTGATCTTGGTTAACTGACTCAGAATAGAAAGAGGTGTGGCTGGTGACTGTTGAAGTCGTAAATTATGGTTTATGAACATTTTATAATCATTTACGTTACCGTGTTTTACGGTGTTGAACCTAGAGCTCTCGGCGACGGGTTAACCTCCTCCATGTCACGGCTGTTCGGTTCGGTAACCCAGAATCTGCCAAGGCGTCCAGTAGAAGTGTCGTGATTCGTGTGGTAGCAGTTCATATGCAGTGATAGTTATTTATCATCTGCGTAGATGGCAGATTGTACTTCGAATAACGTACGATTTCATAAAAGAAAATTGTTCAATCACGTCACTTGGCGTCAAAATGGCGAAACAAATTCTAAATAATTCTCTTCAAGAAAAATTATGACTGGGCAGGAAGACAGCTTTGGCAAGGCGGTTCAGAATATTTGTATGCATTGATTTATGTAGCCGTGATGTGAACAAGTTTGGTGTTCTGTCGTGCCAGAGGGATTGTTCCGCCATGCGTCAGAAGGCTGGAATGTAAACCGATGGATATTATACCATTGTCTATGTATTTGGAGGTAGCTAGCAGGGCTCTTTAGTTAATACGTGTGTCTGGGGATTTATTTATCTTTGTTGTTTCAAACAAACTACATGGAGCAGAGTCCTTTTTGAGAAGTTAACAGTCGTTTAGGTAGACAAAAAATTTCTCTCCTTTTATGACACCTAAATGTTCATTATCGTGGTCACAAAAGCTTCCCACTGGATCATGTTCTGAGTCAGATGAACCTAGTACACCTCCCTCCAAACCCGTCTGTTGCTGAGAACTGTTTTAATTTCAGATGAGGCGATTATTTATTGTTTATGAGTTTAAAAATAGGACAATTACGCTTTCCAAACAAACGACACAGAGTAAAACAAAATTAAGGCTAAAGTTAAGGAACTCTGTATAAACTAGTCATTCGCCACTCGAGACAACTTGTTTCAGGGGCTTACAGAATTTGTGGAGCAAATAGAAGGGACGAGACGAATTTGTACAAAGATGGCAGAATTTCCTAGGACGCCAAGATTTCATTAATGAGTATTTTATCTTTTCTTTTTTCTGAACAGATTCCTACGCTTATTTCCGAGCATCGAGCTCGGATGACTCAGAGATTGGCGTTGACTTTGATTTATTCTGATACGGTTATCGTAGGAATTACAAATTTATATAATTCTGTAGATGTGTTTATAAATGAAAGGATTTCGGCAGTGGAAATAACATAGAATATCAATTTTATTTATAAAATTAACTGATATAATACCAGCTGAAAATTTAAAGAAAGTTATCTTCATTTGTTATAGCGAAATTCTGCGCTCGTGGGAACCAATAGGCGAAGTAAGTTTGTGTATCCTATTTGAATCTTTAGGTTTTAGGAGGAGATACGTTTTTAGTTGTTACGCTGGTATAACATGAAACAGGAGGTCCTGAAATTGACCGATTGTTCTAAAACGCAGCGTCAACTGATGATTAATTCAGAATATATAAATAGGGCTGATGCAGATTGAGTTAGCCGATGCTTGTATGAGGTGGGCGGTAGGTGAGACCAGCCGTCATATTGTCAAAATGTCCAACATTTCATGTGTGACAGGACTCTCGTCTGCAGTGAAGTAGTTAGTTAATTTATATTAAAGGTTAATCGTAATATTAAACCCTCATCTGACTGCGTACTGTGCATGTGGCCAAATGTGTCACGAAGATGGCTGTCTCCTGGGTTGTGGCGCCGTGTATTCTGGTAGAAGTTTACCAACGCTTCAGAGATGCTTTATGCCGCCATTATCAGGGCGATCATGTCCCTTGTAACAGACTACACTGCGCAAGAACCCAGAAGACAACCATCTTTACACTCGCCGCCTTGAGAACCTAAAATCTCACAAGTGTCTTGACGTTTGCTGGTGAGGTGTAATCCGAAGGGCGACTAACAAGATTTGAATGCGTGAAAGAATTTCGTTGCTTTCTAAGATCATTATCTCAGTCATGAATGTCTAGAAACACTAATCTTTGATTGGCTATATCGTACGGAATAGGGGATTTAATCCCCCGTGCTGCTGAGCCTCTGACCGGACTTACGCTCCGCGTTAACGGTTTAGCGGAATGCCAGTCCGACGCACAGTCAGGTGGACCGTACCTAAACCCCGGCCCACTGACTATGAAGGACAGGAAAACCAATGGCTTCTACACCACTAATGCGAGAAGTTGCCTTTGAACACAATCCCGAGCCATTTTTATCTGCCTCCCATCCTGATACATCTTCGTGTTACCCTGTCTATTCCGTCTTATGTGTGCTCACTTACGAAATATTTCCCGACCAGAATTCTGTATTCATTTATTTTATACCATCCGAGATACATGTCTTGCCCATCGTAAGCGCATAGATTACAATACTAGGTGACTTTTTGGAAGTTCGTCGTTATTTACTGCGACATTGTTTATCTACTTCGTTCCTCTTGGCACCAACGTCTTGTCCAGACCATTTTGTTTTCAAACATTAATTGTAATTTGTTTTCACGTCAGTGAAAGAGACAACGTTTTATAACCATAAAAAATAACTGAAAAATTATCGTTTCCTTACTCATCTTGATCGTTCACAGTGTTTCGGAAACTGGACGATCTGATAGTAGTTTTCAAGCTGAATAATAAGATGCCCTGAATTATCTTTATTCGCGCTGTCATCATGAATATTATGTTTGTGTCGTAATTAACGAATTTCTGTTAGAATCTGGTGTGCTGTGACGGTTTCCTTACCGTGTTCCACTTTTGCATGCGGCCCCATACGTCGAGGCTTCAAAGTTTAGATTCTATGCACATGCGAAATAAAAAAAGAAATTCAAATACTATCCACTTCAGTTGCTCCTCTGTGATCTTGTAGTAGTTCTGTTTGCTTTTGTTTCAGGTCATTTAAGGCCTGGGTAATTATGCAAATGCATTTCTGTTCGCGGAGTCGAACCTGTAATTTTATTAAAAATATTTACCGCCTATAATATCACATCAATTTTATTTTATTTCTCGTATCAGAAGGAGGAAACATGGAAAAGTTTTGTCAGAAGATCGCTTGGGATACGTAGGCATAAAAGGGAGGAAAACAAAATTGATTCCAAAGAAATGCGACATGGCGTGATGTGGATTCAGTACAGAACCAGTGGCAAGAAATGCTGAACGCTGTTAAGAACTTTCGGCTTCTAAGAAAGGGGAGGGGAGCTGAGCGACTATCAGATTTTCAGGATGGGATTTTCAGTATGGGGGCAGCTGATGTCAGTAGAGCTGCATTATAATTATTGAAATATAAATAATGTTACTTTGAAAATTATGTACTGAAGTCCATTGCTCCATCCTACCCGTTGAGACGAGCTACGAACGCCTGAAATATTACTTCATAGCGTAAAATCTCTTCCTTTTCACAATGAACCGTCGACCAGATTATGCAGCGACTCGTTTCCGTTATCTCACTCATATACGTCGCTATGAGTTGGACGGCCGGGGTTTTGTTCCTGGCAGGGCTCTTCGCTACTTCTCCATACCGGCTCTGGGGTCCATCAAACTTTCTGTTTGATAGTACCGAGTTCCATTCCTCAGGGATAAAACAACCGGGGCGTGAAGCTATCATTTATTTCCATCTTGTGCCTAGGTTAAGAATGCGTGGAGCTAAACCTGTATTCTACCATATCTTTGTATGAATTGGTATTTAGTCACCAGTAACAAATTTACCTTTTACTTACTCTGATAACTTTTTATCAAATAAAGATAGTATATTTGCGTTAATTATTATTTTGTTTTTGATATTCAGCGTAGTAATCAATTTGTGAATCTTCTAATTAGATTGAGTGTAAATATAAATTCACAAAATAGTCTGAAGCCTATTTTTGAAATTACGCTTCGTTTATCATCATGCATTCACAATTATTTTTAAAACTTAAAAATTTACATGATAATATAAATTTATATTGAAACTTGGTTATCACCACGTGACATAAAATAGTGGCGTAGTTCTCATTGACTTCTCACTCGTTCCTAGCCTGAAAGGAATGACATCGTTCAGGCATTTTGAGTACACAAATTTAGTTTCCATCTTCTGGCACGAACGTCGAATGTATTGGTTGCCTGGAGCACAGCTCAGCTTGTTCATCAGACATTGACACCCGACATGAGGATTAAATTTTGCAGGATCTGCAAACCTTTCATTACACCCACAGCCAAATCCTCAAGGTGTGACGTCGCAGACTGTAAACTAAATACATTATGTCTGATGGTTCAAGGACTGCACGATAGTTACCAGGATTTTGTTTCTCTGATTTATTTCTGTTTTAAAGTGTTTCGTTTTTAGGTCGAAGCAAAACGAGCAGGAACTGCTAAATGTTTCTTGCACTAAAATTGTAGCTTCGTTATCTACGTAATTGTCATGTATAAAGTAAACTTAATTGTCAGTTTGCTCGGAGATGCTGAAATAGACAACTTATAATTCAATTTTAAAGGGTAGTTTACAATTAAAATTATTCGTTGTCAGGACTTAACTTATAATCATCGGAAACAGCTGAATCTCCGAGTTGGTGCCAAACCTCTTGCTGGTACTAACGATTCATCATTTCTGATTTACCCATGAACGAGCGGTATATTCAGATGTCGCCATTAGTTCTGTTTACTCACGAGCTCATAGTACGTGACTGGTGAATCAGTTTCCCAGCAGGTGAATGTTACCACATGCATCGTCGCTTGCACTTCGTCTCTGGGATGACACGTGTTTGAATGTCTTATGGTAGACTGGATGTCCTGTATAATAATATTTCATAACGATATATATAAATATGCGATTAGCAACACAAATTTCTGTGCATTGTCCATAGAATACACAGGACGGGTTAATTAAAATGTAGATTGGTTTAAATTGTTTTCCTCAGTCCCTCCAGGTCACTAGTTTTCTTCTGTTTGTTCCAAAATTCATATTCAGAAACAGTAATTCATTTCACGATCTAATCTAGAAGTTGAAATGGCATAATTAAATAAACCAATAATGAAATTAACGAGAAAAAATCCTTCTTTACATTGTCACTGTTTTTAAGCACACGACTGTACACAGAATGGATCGGACAGGTATACGTCCCACTCTTTTTCCCAGATCTTAAGCAGCCAGACAACTTTCTCATCACTTGTTTAGAAGCTGCTTGTTTGTATGTGGTGTTACAGTCCATCATCGCTTGTTTAATTAACCACGATGTTTTAACTGTGCAGTGCGCCATAGGTCGCTCTGCAGCTAAAATCACCCTATGGCTGGAACATTGAACGTACACAGTAGGGGGGAAAAAGGCGAGATGTTTTTCTTACGGGTTCAGTGCTCTGCTCAGGGCAGGTTCAAGAGCAACCTGTATTAGTTGTCTCATTAGCCACAGGGCAAAGGCGGTGTTGGTATCGGTCCCTGTGGTTGCTGTTCCGTACATTAGTGATATTTTTGTACTGGTTTTTTCGTTGTAGATTGCACTGAAAACTGTGAATGAACAGATTTTCCTGCTCTCTTCTGACTACAGCCTATCTGATCCGTAACAAAAACTGGATGAAGGTGTTTCAGTTATCGTCGCAGATATTTGAAACGGTATTATTAATCCACTTACCCGACGTTAATTTTGAAACCTATTCCGACCTAACATATTTACTTTCATGATCTTGTCAGATATCTCCTTTTTTCGTATTAATATTATATTTAGGAGTCATTTTATAATTTATTTCTATATTCGTGGTCAACAAATTTCCGTCCTTAATTTACGAGGTGCGATCGGAAAGTTTCAAGACTGCGCCTATAAAAACCCGTACACTTATCTCAGGTATTAAATTCATCCATCACCGTCGAAGTAGTTCCCCTGGGAGTGAACACAACGATCCCAGCGCCGCTGCCAAGCCTGGAAGCATCCCTGGAAATCTTTCTTTGTCAGCCTGTCAAGC
>NW_019059662.1:108292-121814 GCF_000696155.1 Zootermopsis nevadensis | reverse complement strand
AGAAAGATTTCCAGGGATGCTTCCAGGCTTGGCAGCGGCGCTGGGATCGTTGTGTTCACTCCCAGGGGAACTACTTCGAGGGTGATGGATTAATTTAATACCTGAGATAAGTGTACGGGTTTTTATACGCGCAGTCTTGAAACTTTCCGATCGCACCTCGTACTGCCTTATTCTCACAATGAATGTAGTCGAAGAATGAAGGTTTATGACAGTGGTCGTTATAATGTGTAAAATTGTTCTTTTAGACTTTGTCCATCTTCTAAATTGTAAAATCACAACGTTTCGGAAGCTGGATTCTGCTGTCGTCATCAGATAAAAACGGGAGAGGACAGAAAACCAATCAGTCTGGCCCCCTGGTTCAGCTAGATTGATGCTACTGACCTAACTTCACGCGCCGATAATTTTACTCCTGGCAGAGTCCCTGCAATCTGGACTGTTTAAATCAGGGCTGTGAAGTCGGAGTCGGAATCGGTAAAAATGTACCGAATCCGACCTCGATGTAAAATCTTAAAAACAATTTCTATGCCGTGTGAGCCGCCGACGGCCTAACGCTTAGGGAGATTCAACGACGTGTTGAGCCACATGGTGTGGGAATAATGCTTTGTAACATTGGCTCCGGTACCTTAAGAATACAAACTGCCTACAAAACAACCGATTTCTGCAATAACCATTAGACGTATATTTAAGTATAGGTTATAAGTCTAAAAAGTAGGCTGCTGATTCACGTGGTGGTGATGAAATTTCTTATGGTGCCATTTACCATTTTAGCAGGTTTAGCAGGTTTACCCTTCCCGCAGCGCATTATTGCTGTTCTGACGACAAATGGTGATCAGATGCACCTATCCCGGAACCCTACGCCAGCTGAACTTTGATACAAGACGCTGGATGGACCACAAGCCGCGTGGGACAGCTGTCTTTTCGCTTTGTTGGCAGTTGGCGGTTGTATTACGAGTAGTAAAATGATTCGAATTATGGTCATTGCATGGGATTTGAAGTTCTCACAGGTGCGGTCTTCCGGGTTGCAACGACGTGTGAAAGTTTAGGTACCAACGTTTCGGAGGAGCATCTTGCCTCTATCTTCAGGTTACACGACGTTATCGCCCAGAAGACAAACATATATACGTGGGTGTAACACATCAGTCTGCGGTCAGGTCTTTTCCGTCTGAGATTAGCCAGATCGCTGGATGATGCCATTCCTTCATCAGAGAGGTTAATGCTGTTGCTGTCTGGCACTTGTTCATACGATCCTACGACTTGCATCAGTCTGAAATCATTAGTGTCGAAATATCCTTGCGTGAGTAATGAACGAACTTATAAAATGCGATTTGAAAACGACGAGCTGAATGGGACGAGGCAAGGAATGACATAATCAAAACGACAGTGCTGGAGGGCCTTCGGTAACTTGATTGATTGCAGTCGCGGCCAGACAACGCCGTGTTTCTGGTGACGGCGCGGTGAACGACAACCGTGTCTGACGTGGACTGTGAGCGCGGGGCCGGTCCGACATTCTGTGTAACTTTATAATTCTACCTTTTGGTGGAAAAGAAACTCAGATTTGTGGACGTTCCGTATCCAGAAGATTCCATTCTTCTGGATGTACCTCAGAAATAGTTTTTATTATTGTAATGAATTGTTATTGAGAACTCTGAGAGAACCGTTTTAATGGTATTGCTTTGTGTTTGAAGCCCAGAATACCGAATTAGGTCGAGAGATACGTTGATGAAATTACCCTACGACGTACAAAGAAAGGTGGGGAGATCATGTCATTAGAGTGAATGCATGCAGGTGACCAAGATGAAGTGTATGTAAAACGAAGACTGACGAAACGTCTAAAATACGGCTCTTCGTTTGTTTATAAAACGGCACTGCAACTGTCTAAATTAAGACTTACAGCGTCACATGGCATGACCGATGAATGGGAAAGAATATGGAAGTGATCGTGGCATGGATTAAAAAAATATCTTGGAATTCTCGTAGATGGACTGAGGAAAAACATAAAGTATGTCTGTAATGATAGCCAATGTCCGAACCCATATTTTAACATGGGACATCTAGTAGCTTGGCTGGTTAAGGAATTCCTCGCCTTTTATCGAATCTGCTGGTTCATTAGCGTGTTGCTTACTGAGACAGATAACCCAGTCCATATCCGCATATCTTAATTTTAATACAGATTTATTCCCTTCAGATTCCCCGATCTCTCTCATATAGGCGCCACGCGAAGTGTAAGGTCGTATAAGGGCGGAAGGGTAAATTCGGTTTACTTGAGGTTCTGAAGGAACTGCACGTTCATCCTTCAAATCATTTGACAGATTCTAATTTAACCCTGCAATGACGACACGTTTCTTACACAATAAGCCAAAATAAAAATAAACAGTAAAGTATGAAATACCTTTTTACACATTCTGTAGGAACCGTTTTGCGTCCCTGGACCGAAGTTAACGCTAATCTTCCAACCCTCATCTTACGATCACGCAATCACTGTCTTGTCCTTTGAATGTGAAGACGTCTCTGACGTATGGGCTTGCTGCTGGGGTAGGTCCTGCAACTCGACACAGCCTTCTCTTCTCCATTCTATTTTATTCATAGCAAAACCTAACAAGGTAATTTCAATACGGACCCCCTGCTGGGTTTTCATTCTTTACCATTCATAGTACAAATCGCCAACAGCGTTTGAGTTGCGACGTAAGCCACAAAAATAGGCGAGCCATGTTTATAGGGGTGTCCATACTGTTTGTATGACAGTCACATTGAAGCAGCCATTGCGAGCAGTGTGAAATTTGCCTCGTCACTCAGTACCACGTATTTTTTAAAATAATTAAATACTTTTTTAAGTCTATGGATATTTATAAACGATTGACTGGAAATTGTGTATAAGGAGGTTGTCTTCATTTGTTTTAAGCCACTGCTGTTGAGCTTGTTTATCGTGACTGAGAAACGTCACGAAAATATTAGGACAGTTTGTCTTCTGGTCGAGATTTGAAATCGGACACCTTCGAATATGAATCGTAAGTTCTAACCACTCGCCCGCAACTTTTCATCGACCATGTTTACGTCCTGGTTTTGATTGGATGGTAGTTATAATCGCTCAAGTTTCGAAGCGGGACTTCTAACTATCAAGTGAATTTCTGACCACTACACGATTGAATTTGGTATCGGCGTGGAGGTGGAGTACTTTTTATCTGTATGCTGTCATCATTTCGTCGTACTTGAGTCATTTCTTCGCCGCTCTGTTGAAACACATTTGTCTTAATCTATTCTAATTTCCTTCTTTTGTTCCACGCCTCGCAGATAACTATGTATGTCATATCGATATGTGCAGTTTCATCGACATGTCAAAGTAAGGCCCTCTTCGACTAATGACACATCCTATTCTTAATTACTTCTTTCACACATTAAAGAGATTAACGATAAATGTCTTCCTATTGCAGCTTTATTATTTTTATCGTAATAATATTTGGTGCAAGGCTTCACAATGCATAAGACCACCAACGATATTTACACCGCTGTGAGAACCTCAGATTATTATAACACTGTACGTTAAACCTTTTTAACTAAAGATATAGATTTCTTGAAAGCAGTACTTTAAACGAATTTAAATTCTCATTAATGTAAATACAATTCCCTGACATAGTGCATACAGACATAAGGGAACAGTAAAGGAAGGTACATAGTTATAGGCTTAAATTATTCGTATATGTAGGTTTGTGTGTGTGCGCGCGCGCGGTGATTTTCAAACGTATGAAGTAAGGAAATGAGAACTAAGTAGGAAAGGAAGGACGGAAACTGAGAGGCCCTGTTTTATGACTGTGCCGACGGGACATGATACACCCACTGGAAGTCGTTGGCCGACATTCTGAGATTCGATTTGGCGTGCTTTCGTTGTAGCGGACATTTATCAATCATACCGAAAATAGGGTTAGACAGAAATGTCTTTAGTTGAACGTTTGCAAGTGAAGAAATTAATCTATCTGTAAAATTAAGAATCAGGTAAATGACTTAAATAAGGTCTGAACTGACGTTTAATTACAAAGAACCAATGTCCCGTCTGATCTGCTGAGAGTAGCTTGCGCCATGGCTTGGCGGACTTCGCAGGGGGGGATTTGGCTTTCCCTTTCATTAAATTTCGCAGAACGTAACTGATTATGTACTTCGATGTTCCTGCATGATGACAGGTCAATTACAAATTGCTGTCTTTTGAGATAGAGAGCTTGTGTAGTCATAGCGATCCGCCAAGTGCCGATTTCCGAAGCGTGTTGCATTTAAAAGCTTTTTAATTGCTTCATATTTGTTTTTGTTTGTTTTTTTAAGTAAGCGCTCTGATTGCGGTACGTGTAGAGCCGTGGAACGTGTCTCGTGTGGGTCACGCACATAGTTTTGGTGCGTGAAGTAGTAGGGATGCTGAAGATCTCGCCAGAGATGGCGCGATGCTGGGAGAGACGGGTCGCATCTCTCTTGGTGCTGTGTGTGTGTACTGTAAGACTAGAAGGCGCCCGTCCAACCGGCGGTATAGGATTCTCGTATCACCCCGCTGCGTGTGTCCCGACTATTACAATCTGTGGTCCCTACACCAGAAGAAGTAACTGTGTAGTGAGAAATTGTGGTAATCGTGTTAGTGGCAGTGGTAGTGTTGGTGGGAGTGCTAGTGGTGGTAGTGGCACTAACATAATTGTTAGTGGAAGGTTCGTACCGAAATACACTGATCGTTTCTCAACATGGAGGGGATTGCGATATGGTAAGTGTAATGAATTATAAGTTTTCCACTTTCAGAGCGAATCACAAAATTCGTCTTTGACCACAAATATTGTATTACAAGGCTTGTTAATTAAGTAACTTGGATTCTAAGCATTAGAATTTGAAGTACTCCAGAAATCGTGATGATAATGGAAGCTTTGTGGCATTCTATAGCACATAGCGTTATTCCACTTGAGACTGTCTACTGCTCAGCTCAAGGTCGGTCGGAATTTGCCTGTATAAAGGAGCTGGTAATAAATTTATTTCAGAGAATTTAATTAAACTTGTTGTATGATGGAGTGGCGGTGTGTAGATACTATTCCACAAACGACCGGCCGTATTTTAAAATAATTTTCTTTGCGTAATTGGTGTGCAGAAAGACGAGAAGGTATATCGCAGCTCAGAATCAGAATATTTGGAAATGGGATTTTTGGTGTTACAATTACAGTTTTTCATTTACCCAAAGACCTTTATGTCAAATACCGCTATACACGAAATCCGGTCTCATAACAAGGTTATAGTTGCGCACTCACAGAATCGGCGAATAGGTAGGCTTCTGAAATTTAAATTCAGTTTCACATGAAACCTTATTATCATTTGCAGTCTGGCTGTCCATTCACCCACCCACTAATACGTCCATCTGTCTGCCTGTCGATTTCTCTGTCCCTCTTCTGTCTATGTGTATTCAATGTTTTGGACTTTTTACGTAACATTATGAAGGGAAGAGTAGAAGGTTCGACATCCCAAATACCAAAGCCCGTCACTAGACACGATTCTGAGTCAGTTCCCGTCCATCTTCCTGCTTCAAAACCTATCTCTTATGATCCACGTTAGTGTTATACTCCATCTCATTCTGTCTTCCATGTGGTCGCTTTCGAAGTGGCATGAACTCCTCGTCTTCGCCATCGTAACCTGTCGCAAATCCGGCGGCGGAAAATCAGCTTAGAGAAGGACCCCGTGTGTTTGTAAGGGCCATTTCTGTGCCATGAAGGAGGTGGTGCGGAGGTAACCAAGGGACCCCAGTTTGCAGTGTTTATTATTTCTTTTGGAGTTTAGAAAATGCTTGTTTCTGTTATCCGCACTCTCTCCAGACAGGGCCATTTATCACTTAATTCAGTTGAAAGTAATTAACCATCTGCTCTTAATTGCATTGGCTTGTATAAAAATTGCAGCCAGAAAGCATCAATATAATTCTTACTTAATTTTTCTCGTGATTGAGAACAGAATGTGATGGCTTGGCGTCCGTAGTTTATTTAACGACACTTTCAGTAGCATGTATTCCAATGAGAGGATGATTAGTCAATAACAAATTAGAAACGATGCGGAAGGAAGCGGTCGTGACCTACTATAAAGTATTATCCCTGAATTTGCCTTGAACTGAAGAAATCAGAAAGGCCTTAGTCAGGATCACCGGTCTCCGAGCCAAGATTTGAACCCGGAATCTCCCGAATACGAAACAGGAGTAGTAATCACTCGGCCTCTAATTTCGGCGTAGTGGTTCGGCAAGAAGACTGATGTGTTTCTGCCGTGTACTGCTTTTGGATTCTGGAGAGGTCCAAACTCTTGTGAAATATACTTTCATATAATCAACATCATGGCGCAGGATCCGTTTTGATAAGCTAATAGTCGCTCAGATGATCAGTAAACACCCACTATCGTACCCGAAAGTTCATTACTATGAATTCGCTTCACGCCCACGGAATATGTTAGTATTTCCCCCCCAAAAAAAGGCCTACGTCTAGGTCTCCTACCCTTCGGGAATGTTTGAACCTAAAGGGAATAAAAATTGCATAATGATAGGCTTCTTAATTTGCATTTATCACCAATTACTAAGGTGATCAAATCAAGGAGGATGATGACATTGGCGGAGCACATACCTTATATGGGAGAAATAAATTTCAGTTGAAGAAGGAAGGAACTGCTCAGTACAATTAAACGTACGTTGGAAGATTGTCGGTCTATGTGGATCATAAAAGAATTGGGATTTGAAGCTATGGACTCTATTAATCTCGCTCAGGATTTGGACCAGTGGTGGACTCTTGTGAACACTGTAATGAACTCTTAGATTGTTTAAAAGGCGGGGAATTCCTTGACCAGCTGAGCGACTGTTAGATTCTTTAAGAAGGGATAATTTCTATGCGAATGATTATACTGAGTATTTACGAGGATATGTTTCTGACTGATTACATTGGATGGTTAATGTTCATTTACGGACACGATATGTTCTCTTTTTGTGACACTTTCTTTCCGGAATAAAAGGGACTCACTGTAGTGAGACCACCCACTAGGTGAATACTTATTTCAGTGAAGTTCACAAACTCTGTTTTCTGTATTACTCTAGCCAGTTCTGTGCACTCACATTCAACGGCTGTGAATGCTGATTTGCTGTCTATCTGAGCTACTGTTAGCTTCTAAAGAAGGAGTCTGAGCTGTGTTAGATACAAGGAAAATTTAAATGTTCTTCTCTGTTGTTCAGACGCATTGGCCCTGCTATAATATTCGTTCTGAAGATAAAAAAAAACAAAAGCAGTCTGTGTTTTTAAGACAAGGTTTGTTGAGTGGGGTGAACCGAATGGTAAAAAGTGTAAGGAATGGTATGATAACACGCCTGACATATTTCATACGATGTTTAACGACTGAATGTAATATTAGCTGCTGGTGGAAAAGCAGAATCGACCACGCTTGACACCGGAAGGCGTAGAAACTTGGGAGGAATGCACTCTATCCACTGCGGAAACCGGATAACACAGTTATCAGGTCTTGGGAAGTGGGGCAGATGTCTGCCCGCCGCATCCTACTTCTCAATGAACTACAGAATCGTGAATTAGCACACTTGTGTACTACTTATGTGCTTATCTGTCACATTCAACAGCGACTTCAAGGACTATCCTCTTAACTAGATTTATATGAAAGCGTGTTACATTCATAGGATTGAATAGAACGTGTTCAGGTAAGGTCTAATCAAACCAAAGATGCTGTGTTTATGGCGAAGACTAAGCCATAACCAGATTGGCGTAATAAAAGAAATGCTGAAAGCAAATTTTAACAGACCGTAAGGCCTAATTAGTAAAAAGAATAGTAAGAAGATATCTGGAGTTTGCAAGTGTCAAATGTTTTAGACCATTTATGAACGCCTTGTTCTGCGGAAATAGAATATTTTCTTCCGGCCGGACACGCGGAGTTTTTAAATGGGGTCATCGATTCGCCCACGAAGTCGACGGAAGTATGGAAAAAACTTTGAAGATGTCTGTCTTCTGGGATATTGCCCCGTGTAGTATGGTAGAAGTTTACCGACGTTTCAGAGGTGTTTACTGCCTCCATCATCACAGCGACTCGCCACTTCACCTAAAAAGCAAGGAAGGTAGCAAATAGTGAAGACACAACAAGAGAGAGAGAGATAGTAAAATTAAGAATGAACATAAGGAAGAGAAGGGATTCAAAGGGTTGTTAACCACGAATGAGGAAGTGCGCAAGTGCAAATCTGTTCCATTAGTTGAACCGTTACCAAAGCAAACAATGCTTTTGCAGTATTACGTTTGCCATCCGAACACTGGGTGTCCGCTGCAGCAAGGTTTTTGCGAAAGGAAGGACCTAACGGCTAAGCATGTAGTCATGAGCCTTCCTTTAATGTAGACGCAAAAATTTGCTCGCTTCTACCGAGTCAGTAACACATTCTTCGAGTTTTCAGCAGTTGCATGTGAAGCGTATAACTTCGGCGTTCGTGATTTATCCGCGTCATGATAAATTCATAATCAAACAACTTGTTTTGAGAAATTCAGGTGTTCGTAATTTTTTGAGTACTCTCCAAACCTCAAAAGCAGTTTTCAAAAATTGTGTTAGCTTAAATTCTACTACCATGATAGACTTGTTAAAATTTGATTTCACACAATTTACAGTCCAGCACTGGTGTAATGGCGAAGATAACAAATATTTAAAGAATTTTATTTCTAAGTTTGCATGTAAACTGAAGCTCGTGTATACAACAATTTAAATTACGTTTGTAATTAGTATTTAATTTAAAATTATTTATTGAACCTGACACTTATTTAATTACACCAGTGGTTAGAGGATCACACTGTTTCTGCCGTTTTCTAACACGTCAGTTATGAATACTACATTTATCTTTCCCTGGTTTTCAGACATTATTGCAGATGTCTGTTGCTTACATTCTTTCGAGAAAACGTCCATGTCATGGATGATATTCTTCAACCAGGGCCATCCCAATAGGAAATTCGGTACATTAAGGTGGTTCGCAGTCCTTCAAAATTGCGGGTGCACACATCCAATAAAAAATGTCCTTCGCCAGTGGTGTGCCGTGTAGTATAGTATAAGCTTACTGAATTTTCAGACGTGGTTACTGCCTCCGTCATCAAAGCGACGAGTGACCACATGGCTAAACAACCCAGAAGCCATCTTTATACTCACTACAGCGAGAACCTCAAATCTCATGAAGTGCAACGTAGGCTATACTGTTTATCTCATTCATATGTCGGAGATCACCGTACTGTTTGGCCGAGGAATACGTCCGCTGGGAAATGCCCCGTGATGTAATTACCTTATATTGTGTTTTAATATAATAGAAACTTCCTTATTTATGACTTTTACGCTTATTACCTCAGCGGACATCGAGGCCAACGTAATAATGCTTGATCTGCTTCTGAAAAAACTCGGCAACAGAAGAAGTTCTTTTATCATACTTTGGCGGTCACTGGAAACCAAATGTGTCAAGTCATACCTTTTTTATTTATTTATTTATTCCTCCCTCTCCTTTTTTGATGACTTTTCTTCCTGTATTTTCTTTTTGTTTGTTTCATCTTTGGTCACCTTCCTTTTGCTTGTTTCATCCATCGGCACCTTCATTTTTGTTTGTTTCTTCCTTTGATACCTTAGTTTTTGTTCGTTTGTTTCTTTCTTTTTGTTTACGTTTCGCTGTCGATGTTGCGTCTCTTGCACATAGTTTTTCCGACCAGGTCCAGTTTAAGACAGCAATTGTTTCAGATTGCGTTTTGATTAGGAAGAGGCCTGATGGCTTATCCGTGAATTTGCAGAAGAAATAATTCTTACAGGAATTTAATTAGCGGGAGCAAATTACTTTGATAAGTAATCGGGGTAGCTCAGTCAGTTCATCGACTTAACTTTTGCTTGCCCACGAGTAAGTCTCCATGCACAAGCAGAAGAGGAGCGTGCTGCTTTTTGGGACTGAAATTAAAAAAAACGTGTAGAATTGCCTTTCGTGCCTTCCAACGTCACACCTGTCTGTCTGTATGTCTGTGACGATGGTGCACCGTTAATGGGCATATCCTAATTTTACTTTAAAACGACATTTCGAAGGCTGAAATCTGTCTTCAGGTAAAACCTACTCTGTTGGGTCCAGTAGAAAGAGCTAGTTCCTATCATCGCAGACAAATTTACGACGCACACTGTTAACATTTTGCCACAAGAGATCGCCCCGATGATGGAGACAGCAGGGACATCTGAAACGTCTGTAAACTTCTACCAGACTACACGTCGCTACAACCCAGAAGACAGCATTCTTCAATGATCAAATACAGATACATTATTTACTACGCGAAGACAAACACTGATGACTTCCTATTAAGAGTTTGTGTCAATGTGTATCACTGCGCGGCACAAGTAACATGTCAACAGTAATAATGACATAAAAAGCTAAAGCTAATAAACTTCATATTTTACGGCGGGTCTGTCCTCTTCGTGTCATCTCACTGGTAGTTTTGACTCATTCCCTCTTTATCCTTTTGTTGTTTTGGCCTGCGGGGATAACCTTTTAAGAAATCACTGTCATGTCTGTATCATGAACAGATTTTATGACTTTCAGGAGCCAACTTTTTTGACCGCTAAATCGTGATTTCAAAATATATTCAAGGAATGGACGTAGGTGTCAGATCCACTGGCTACAGTTGCCCTAATTTCTGTTAACTTTTTAAAACAGGATACGTACTGCTTGTATCTCTGTATTTTGCCCACAGAGTGTGTTTATGGGTTGCGTATGACGGTCAGAACCAACAGCGATTATTTTTATAAATAGCGTTAACCAAATGAGATTTGTAATAGACTTTTCGTTTTCTTTGTAGTATGAAGTGAATGTTTAAATATTTTGTATGTGAACTTCGTGCTAAAGGGTTAATCCGTTGTGGATAGTTTTACTTGTGACCTACTGTTCACATTTGTAGCCAGTTGTACGCAGAATTGTAATAAATACTGTCGGTGGATTTGGTTGGTGTGGATTCGCTACAGTTTTCTTCATAATTTTGGATTTGTATTTCCATGGATTACGTGGGACATGTTAGGACGACATTTGTAATTATGTACATGCATTGAACCACAATACAGAATCTTTTTTTAAAAAAATAATTTTCATGAATTATTACTTTGCGCAATGTAACAGTTTGTTTCAGTCCATTGATATTGACCCGGAATTAGTGGGTTTGTTCTATAGTCACATTTTAATTACTTTTCTTTAGCCCTTCGGCCCCGAAAAGAAATGACGAACGAAATTCCTGTACTATATTCTCACTCCAGATCTTAATGTTATTTCTGTCAACACGTGTCGCGCAGATATTGAATGGTAAGCTGACTGTAGAAAACGAAAGTGGTGAGATTTCAGGTTGTCATGGCGACGAGTATGAAGATGGCTGTCTTCTAGATGTTGCGCCTTGCAGTCTGATAGAAACTGGCTGACAATTTGGAAGAAATACTTCCACCATTAGAGCGACGAACCCTGATGATGGTGGCAGTAAGCAGCTCTGAAACGTCGATCATTTTCTACCAGACTGCAAGGCGAAACATCTAGAAGACAGCCATCTTAGAAGACGCTTGCACGCTTGCCGGGGGATGTTGATAATTCCTGGAATATGACGATAGCAGCGCAATCCTATTTTGATTCGTAAGCCTCTGAAGCATGAGCTATGTCTGTGATGTATGTGTTCTCTGGAAGTGAGTTAAAACATATGGTCCCCTAGTGAAAGAATCCAGTCCCTGGAGATAATTTAACACAGAACATATGGGTCTAAAACAGGCGTTATCAACACACGGCCGGTTAATTAATTTTGTTAGGCCCGCTCTTACTTGGTTGCACGCGAAACTCAAAAAATGTTGAAAACGAATATTGAAGGATTCTGAAATTCGTGGGTACAAAGTAGAATCCACTGTTCTCTAAAAAAATTTAAGTCGATACTGAAATTTGGTTTTTATGTAGATATTGAGGACAAATCTAAGGACAGCGTAATTAAAGGCTTCTGACTCATTGAAACTGAAGAAAATATGCAATTAACTATATCCACAAAACTCGCCTTTGGGTTTTGTTTGTTGATCAACAAATTACGATTGGTTCGGACAAAGAAGATTGATTGTTGGACATATTTTAATGTAATACGTGACTTACGTGGTTCTAGCACACTGGTTCTCAATAGCTGATGCATAAGGTTAAGGTCAGCCCTATACTGTGAGTGTAGCCCATAGATCATGAATCGGGTTGTATTCTCAGAGACCGACTAAGTTGGTCCAGTGACCTTTCATCATTGATAAGGAAAACGTTTATATAATTAATGAATGTCAAGAGGTCAAAACATGAAACAAATAAACCTATATCAACACACTGCCGGTGGTCATAAACAAGCTTTTATGCTTGACGTACTGTGATCATGAAAGGATATTTTATGACGTTTTTCAGACAGATGCCACGCGGTCTAAGGCACGGATCTTGACCGCTGCAACACTGGGATCATGGGTTCGAATCAAGGATGTGCGTTCGTATTTACCTGTACTGTAACGTGAAGTAGCTACGCGATTAAAGTGTCACAGGCCAAGCTCGCGTGTTAACGTAGCGAGTCCAGTCTGGCAGAAAATGTAGCTCTTCGTTAGAACTGCGAATGTGGACGTACCCAGTCAGTCTTGCGGTGATCAGAATGTGGAATACGCGGACAATAGTCGGTGAAGGGTGTTTGTGTTGTGGCAGTGGAGCAGTGCTCGCAAACAACATAAAACAATAAGTAGCAAGGCGCCTAGCAAACACGTGACTGTCGGCCTCTGCTTTTACGAGCGCTTGTTTGAGGTGCCTTACTCAAGTCGCGACTGTGCAGTGCTTTAGCACGTGAAGGGATAAGTAAGGTGTCGCCAGATGGAGGATTGAAACTGAACTGCGTTGCTCGTGATTCTAGCTGCCTACGTCAGCACAAGACATGCAAACAAAGTCGATTGTGCACGTTTTTAGACATGTCTTTATCGGCAGTCTTCGTGTACGTTTCTATATTCTTGTTCCACTACTCATTACAACAAACTCTCGGCGCTGCAGATAATTAAATGTTCGTCAGAACGCTACATCGTGGTCAAAAATTATAGCTTCAACAGAGTAGATGTTTTTGAAAAGAAGTTCTTTGTCTGGATGTCTAGTATTTGTCGACACTGTTCAGAAACACCGTTCGTGAACAATATTCAATCAATTTCTTTTTTTCGTAAACATTGTTCTCCTTGGCCGGTATCCACCTTAAGAAACGCACAATTTAGACCGTAAATGATTAACCTGTGTGTAGTGGATGGAGGACAGTGGTAAGTTCACGTTCCCTTTGCTTAACCTCGAGTACCAATTACATAAAAACTTTGACTGAGATTAACAAGTTACGAGACGCACGCATTGCGTAATAGTACATTTGCCGGGATCTTACCTTTTACCATTTTGAATGATATCGGTGACGTCATATTTGTGTGGGATGAGTGAAGGGCGGGTTGTCTGGATACATGATGACTGGGGGGGGACCCCCCCCCCCCCGGGGGG